>PVIC010047846.1:0-13730 GCA_004025085.1 Thryonomys swinderianus | reverse complement strand
AAATTTGACGAACATTTATGTAGAGTTCTTGTTTCCACAAGGAGGGAGACTGTTTGTTTTATATAAAATGTAAATGTGGCAACACTACTGCACCAGACAATTCAATGAATTCAATTTTTATCAGTAAGAAATAAAGAATCTTAATGTATTATTCATCTAAAGCAAATATACTCTTATCTTCAGAGATTCCCTTTCCACTGTCTTATTTACACATCACGGATGCTTGAGATTCTTATAACTTTGCAGTGTTTCTTTTTATTCTTCCCTTACATTTATACCAATTTCTCCTTAAATCTTCCTACCATTACTCCAAGGTAATGTTCATGCTCAGTCATTCAGCAATATTAAGAACACGGTACCTGGAATAAAATTCTTGTGGACTACGTTGACATGACAGTGGAAAGTTTGCTTTCACAGATGTGACAGGGTAGTAAATTCAGATTTAAAAGCATCAACTAAATATATAATATGTAAAGACATCTGATGCAAACACAAGAATGACTAAGGATAGAATAGAAATATTTTTACAACGCAAAGGCATTCTTTTTGACATGACTTGTGGAAAAATTCAGTGGGATGATGGAAGAGATCAGTGGGTTTCTAAGTGAGATCGTTCGGGTCAAGGACGCTTCCCGTACTGGATGAGGAGGAGAGAGCCAGCCGACTCAGGAGAGTGAGCAGGAGTGTGAGGAGAGAGAGAGGAAGTGAGAGAGGACGTGAGCCAGGCACCACCACCATTCTTCGGCGTGATCGCACAAGCTCCTGCGAGGACTGGTGCCCTCGGCCTCAGGGATGACACACTGGGGAGGGCGGGACTTGTCTTCTGGGCCCCGAGGGGAGCGCTGTCTTCCCGGTCTTCCCGGTCTTCCCGGTCTTCCCGGTCTTCCCTTTGCCGTCCACTGAGGTATCAGCTCTTACTGCTGCGGGTTACAGCGCCGGCCACAACAGCCCTGCCTGCCATTCACTCAACGCTGACCGGTAAGACTAGTACCCGCAAGGCGTGTGCGGCGGATAAGCTGGATTTTTAAATTGACATAAAAGCCATAGAAGGGAAGGGGAAAGCACGCTTTCCGGGGGCACCAGGATGGACAACAGAGGTGTGAATTTGGGGACCAAATGTGTCCCTCACTCTTTCCTCCCTGCTACTGTTCTCCTACTTTGCTGTTGGGAAATTGTTGAAGTAGCAGTTTACTGAGGGGAACCCTAGTAACCAATGGGGTGCAATGTCTCAGAAGCTGCAGACACTAACTGGCCAAATGAGACGATTCCTAAAAAGAGAAACAGAACATGGAACCAAAAATGGTTCCAGGCTTAAGGCTTCTGAGCACCATTCGGGAGACTAACCACAAAGGCTGCTCCTAAGGTTTCCTTTGAATGTAGAGGGGCACACAGACATGCAACATGTGGAGGTTATTCTTAATATTTCACTTACACACATGCATGTCCAATCAAAAGATCATCTTTCTTGTCTTTCGTTTGCATCTGTCAAAAGCTCAAGTGAGTATTTTTGGTAGGAAAATTTACATATGTTGTGAATTCTGATAGGATATTTCTCAGCACCATATCTGCATGAAGTAGGGGCCAGTCCAGGTATTTGGAGCACTAATGGCCCTTTTCTTTTATCCTCTGGGTTGCTGTGAGCATCCTTCACTGGTCCACTCTTGCTCTGTAGAGTGGAATGTTCTCCACCTTTGATAAAGAAAAAACCCTCATAGACTTTCCCATGTGTCATGTCTTATTCTTGACTCAGGATACCAAGGACCTGGAAAACAAGCACCCAGTGAGCCTCACGTGGTCACACCATTAAAGGAGCCTTTGTTCCACCATGTCCCCTGCCAGGGGGTTCCTGGAAGCCAGCCAACCACGGACTGACCCTCTGAACCTGGGAGCCGTAACTTCTCCTCCTTTAAATTGTGATGTCAGGTGTGTGTGTGTGTGTGTGTGTGTGTGTGCATGTGCACACACACACACACACATGAGTGAGTTTACCTGCAAAAGAAAAGCTGACTAATAAGCAATTGTTGTTTTGTGAAGGAGCAAATAGGATCCAGATTTTCTCTTCAAGACATTTATAAGCAATATTTTAAAATCAGATATTGTTTAAAGAGAAAGTTTGCGTGATTTTATGTGAACAATGCAAATAAAATACCATGGAGTACTGAGAGTTTTTTTAAATTGATTTGCAAATTATGTCCCCAGAGAAAAGGAAGCTGTGGGAGTTGATTCAGGACAGACTGGGGTACAATGGCCCTTTTAGTTCAATAATGTGTGAATGAGCAGCTACTACAGAGAAAGGGTAAAATAGCATAAATAGATGATAAAATGCCAGAAGTCATGGAAGTTTTAAAATACTTTATTTCCACAAATATAAAAAGACAAGATATCACCCAAAATATTTATATTCTTTCCATACTTTTCTGGATCCCCTCCCCCAGACTGACTTGAAATCAACTTATCATATGCAATAAAACTCATAGTGTGGAAAACAAGGCAGAAAAACTTAGCATAGTCTCCCGGGCAATTTTGAAGAGCAGACATGTTTGGAGTTTATTTTGTACACTTCTTTCTGTCTTTGTCTCTCTTACTGACACCTCCGTAAGCTCAGAGCATTGAAAAGAACAAAGAAAGGACTTTTGTGGGGCCCTGGATGATAACTCAGAGCAGGCCTCACAGCTCCCTCCAGCGGATGTGGGGAGGGAATGGCTCCAGACATCCTGGAAACAATTTAAGGGGCTGATTTTCAGCAGGGGATTTGAAAATGTGAGAGCAAAACCATTTTTTCTTTGTAGTAAGCTAATTTTGATAAGTTCTGTGTTTTATTATGTGTTAAAATCCAACACACATTTCTAATTATAGAGCAATATTTTCCAACTGTGTAAATTTTGCCTACTACTATCTATCATACATGACATTAAGATCCTCAGAGGGTACTAAAACCGGCAGGAGAAAAAGTAGTAAAATTATTAAATCGGAAGCTGTACGCTGTTCGGAGGCACCTGTCTCTCTCTCTCTCTCTCTCTCTCTCTCTCTCTCTCTCTCTCTCTCTCTCTCTCTCTCTCTCTCTCTCTCTCTCTCTCTCTCTCTCTCTCTCTCTCTCTCCCCCTCTCTCTCTGTCCCTCTCACTCTCATAGTTTCTTTATTGATAATGTATGTAGTGCATGTCTGCGTGGTTAGAGTAAAATTCATATCAACTTTTACAAAGGATCTATGCCATATTCAAGACTAGTTCAGAGGAAAGGTGTTCTCGATCTGAGTGGCAACAGAAGAAAATGTGACCTAGGAAAGATTCATTGGTTAAGGTGTGGGGTGGGGCTCCGGGAAGGGCAATGCATTTGGTGAAGTTGTGCATGGGAAGACAGCACTCGACAGTCACAGGGTCTGAAGGACAGAGCAGGCTCTTCCGTCACGTGGACGGTAAAGTGTGAAGATGCTTGTGGCTTCAGTGAGAAGAATGAACACTTAAAAGTTTGACTGAAATACTATTTTATGTGTTAGTTTTGTTCAGAGACAAACAGACTTCAGAAGGAGCATGAATACTGAAAATGTATTTAGGACTAGGTATGATAAATTAGTTGTTCAGGCAAATACAGACAGATTTTGATAACCGTAGAGACTATAGAGAACAAAACTCCACCACGAAGCTCAGGTGTAGGTCAGTAGCAGAGAAGTTTAGGAAATGTTATGCTCGATTGACTTTGGGCTCAATAGCATGTGCGTGGAAGACCGTGAGGAAGACCAAACAGTGTTCCCAGTTCTTTGTATCCTAATCTCATTTCAATGGGCCCCTATCAGTGGAGAGTAGTGTTATAATTTCTCTAGGTTATTATGGCGATAGGTACTAAAATTGCAGCAACACTTGTACTTTCTGATGCATCAACTCTGTATTTAGGATTTCTAAGGAATTCCAGATTTATAGTCTAGTACTAGAAATAATGCAAAACAAAAACTATAAAGAATCTTCATATACTGAAAGAATCGATAATGTTCTCTGACCATTAAGTATTACAGCATTAATATGTCAAATTCTATAGTCATATAATATCAAGTGATAAGTCTAGGGGAAATCTATTAAAAGATATAGTAATTCACACTTTCTGGATTTGATTAATGGAAGAAAACAGTTATATAGCATATCTTGAATAAAATTCATAGTACCGTGACATTGCCTTTATTTCAAAAAGTTAAATAGAATGTTCATGTATTCATGTGCTCCAATTTCTTCATTTGTTAAATTACATTAGCAATGCAAAATCTGATTTCTAATTTCACTGTCTTCAGAGTGTTAATAAACATATCTTGAAGGCCTCTACAAATTAAGAGCATAATCATGTGAACTTATATTATTTCTCCAATTGCAATGTCATCTTACAAATACTTAATATAGTAGTAATTTTACTAACTAAATGTCTAAATATGCAGTCAGCACTTACTTCATTTTACATTATTTTCATACATCATGGAATTTTCATTGTTTAATTAAAATATGCAATGACGATAAAGAATATAACTTGTACAGTCATGTTTGGAAACAAACTGATTCTCAGCAAGCATACAGCTCCACTGATAGCAGAAAAGAAGTGTTGTATATCTGAGGGAAACTGTCCCTGGAGGAATCCATTAATATATTTTACGGAAGCCATAGAGAGTGCCAGTCCATTGGAGAATTGGATAAATTGAAGTAGATAGGAAGAGCTCACACTGAAATTGCTGTTTAATAAATAATTAACATTAGCCTCTTCTGACTCTGAAGATAAGAGAAAGAATCATATAATTAAGCTAAAAGCCTTCTGTGCTGCTTACCATACTATTATGCTTAGAGAGTCACTATTAAGAAATGCTAGGAAATAAAATATTATAGTTGGCATTTGTAAAAGGGAAAAGTTATTCTTGCTTTCCTCTGCTAACACGTATTTACAAACAAAATAGATATTTATTTTCTACTCTATATCTTCCAAAACTGGATAATCAAAACATTTCAGAAATGTCTTATATAAATATAATGATGAATGTGTGATCACAAAAGTGAAGGAGGATGAATACAAAGGGAATATCTAGCAGTCTCTGCTCAGGTTCTGGAGGTTTTTTAACCTTCTTGGCCTTTATGAAAAATGTAAAACTAAAAAACTGTTACATAGAGCAATTATTAAGATCAAACGCTATCATGTATACATGCGAGTTTTGAGAGTTAAGCTGTAGAAGATCTGCATGGTCGAACTGAAAAGTAATGTTGAGTCACTCTATGGGGGTTAAATGTTTCCAGGTTGCAAATCTTACTTAAAATGCTTTAGTATCACGAAAAAATAAAGATTCAATATATCGTATGTATCCCGCAGCATCTCTTATCTTGAAATAATCAATGAACCCTTTCCCAGAACTCAAAATAACCAGAACAAGAAATACATCCTGGAGGTGCATGGGTCCCCATTATCAATTCAAATATAGAATTAAATATATTTCAACCTAGATTTTATATAAGTCATGAACATCTTCATGTTTTAGTAAACCAAACAAGCAAGCAAAACAAGCTTAATGATAATCTGGCTTACAAAAAATAGCTATACAAGGCTCCATCTGGTCCATCCAAGATTGCATACTCCTCTCTCTGTGGTTCTTTCCCCACACTTAACTCCTGGAAATAATTCCAAAGAGAACCTTGAGGAGTAGAAGAGAAGAGCAGATTGGTTAGGATTCCAAAGACTCGAAGACACCTCAGTGTAAGTCATCTTAATTTTTTTTCCTATTTGTTTAGGTCTGTGTGGATAGAGAGTAAGGGATCCAGCCCTCACATTCCCTGACTCGTAACCTAGCAACCGCGCATGGCCTAGGCAGCCTCTTCCCACTGCTGGACTGAACAGATGTCCTGCCAAAAATGCCAGGTGAACCTGGCAGGCTCAGCGAGGAGGATGAACGAGCATTCTGATGACAGTAAGCAGCCAGGTGAAGCGCTCCATCTCCGTGCCGTGAAAGAGACCGCCCTCTCCTTCTCGGTGGTGCTGTGGCAAAGGCCATGGCAACTTAGCAGCTGCCCAGATCATAAAGAGCCCTCGGTCGTCCACAGACAGGAGCGTCCTGCCTTGGAAGCAGCTGCCCGGGTGAAACCTTCCCTTCTTGTGGGCTGAAGACTCTTATTCTGCCGAGAAGCGATATTTTTTCCCTGGTTTGGGAAGCTCCATCTGCTGTCTCCAGCAGCACCTGCGAGGACAAGGGCCAAGAGATAAAACTGAAGACCTGGAGACCCTGAGAGTTAAATTTAATTTGACTTGAACAGTAGCCTGCAAATGTGAGGCATGATCTGTATGGTAAATTTTAGCAAAATTTATGCTTAAACTTGTGTTTTGTTTTGTTTTAAACAATATGACTGAGGCCTCAGATCTCCTCACCCTATAGCTAGGATGTTCAGAATGTAGTGGAAAATTACCTAGCATAGCAAAATCCAGAAAAATTAGAACCTGAGTTAGAAAATATAATTGCTACCAACATTGGGGTTAATAAGATGTTGGAATTATCAATGTAGAATGACCTGATCATTTAAAAAATGATCCACAAAGAAGTTAAACATTCTTTTGAGAAAGGTTTAAAAATATGGAACTCTAGGTTAGACATGGGTGTCGTTTTTGAAAATAGTAATTATAGAACTGAAAAATTCCTTAACAGCAACTGAAAAGAAAAAAAAAATGGAGGACACTCAGGGATATCAGAGAGCAGAACTCCAGTGTGCAAAAAGCCAATCTGGTATCATGAGAGAACCAGTAGTGGAAGAAAGGAGTATGTCAGAAAGATTATTTGATTGGATAATCATCGAAACAAATCTCCAATTTACAAAAATATATAAAACTGAACTTGCAAGAAACTGACCAGATCCAATATAGAATACCCCTCCCCTGATCTACACTGACAAACATTGCAATTAAAGACAAAGAAACATCTTAAAAGCAACCAGAAAGAAAATATTCTGTCACCTAAAGGAAACCCTCAGCTTTGGTGGTACATGAAAGATCCCAGACGTCTGCAGCCACAGATGTGAGTCAGCACACACATTTCTGCAGTGTGAAAAATAAAAGACAGTCAGTCGTCCACACGCTTCATACCTGTTAACATAATTCTGCAAGAAGTAAGGGTAAATAGATAGATGGGATACAGGTGACAGAATTCAATACTAGCAGAACGAGCGTGGTTAAGGATGTTCTTCAAACAGGAAGGTGACAATTATGAAAAAGTTAAAAGAAATATTGCACAGTAATAAGAAACTATAGAGTACAAGAAACAGAAATGGGGTGAACACAATTGCTAGCCTTCTTGGTATAAATTTTCTGAATTAGTATTAACACTCAGTGCAAATCACAGTAATCCTTGAGAGTGAAGACAATTATAAGTATGGAAAGTAAAGCAAGATTAAGTGCAAGTTTGGATTCTCCGTTTTACTTGAAATCATAAAACCTTGATACAAATAGCCTGGGATGAATGCAAGATGTGCTCTGTGACACGGGTGAAAGTACAGAAAGTGCTCTCCCAAGAGATCCACCTAGAAATACTACAAATAAAACCAAAAGGGAATTTAAAACAGCAGCATTTCAAGCAGCCCACACCAAAACAAGAAACAGAGCCGGGCGTGGTGGCTCACGCCTGTCATCCCAGCACTCGGGAGGCAGAGACAGGAGGATTGCTGAGTTCAAGGCTTGCCTGGACTACATAGTGAGCTCAGAGCAGCCTGAACTACATATGAGACCTGTCTCAAAAACAAACAAACAAACAAACAACAAAAAAAACAAAAACAAGAAACAGACACGAGAAACAGGGAAGAAACAAAAGGTGATGAAATAGTATATTTAATTTTTATTGTCATGATGATTACCATATGTATAAGCAGTATTAAGTACACTAAAAAACAAAATTAGCAAGTTCCACTTAAAATATTAACTCAAATATGTGTACTTCAGAGATATTTGCTTTAAATTCAGTGATAAACTAAAGATAAATATTATTTTCCTAAAATGTCTAGAGTAGTCATATCAAAATCAAAGGAAACTATACCAAACAAAGCTATAAGACCTTAACACCCATAAATCAATTTCTTTTAGTATTTTAAATAAATGGACAATTTTAGCAAAACTTTAATTGTGGCACATCTATAATTGTTTGTTTTTGAAAAATTCAGACTCATTTTTTGATAACTGTTAACTTTCCTACTTCTGTGACAGACTATGTGAAAATACAAATTAAAGAAGTAGAAGTTGACTTGACTCATGGTTTACGAGAGCTCAGTCCATGGTTGACTGTCTCTGAGGCAGGAACACCATAGCACAACAGTAAGGGAGAGCACCGTAGCCAGGAAGCGGCAGAGGGACAACGGTGCATGCCAGATGGAGCCCTCCAGGGCATTCCCACGTGTGGCACCTAGACATGCCAAGGTGTGAGCTTTGCTCATCTCCTAGACTATGCCAAATAATCAAGTTGAAATTTGAGTATAACTATCACATACTGTACTTTGGACATTGGGCAGCCAAGTACATCTGCTTGAATAGAACAACAAGGTAATAATTCTAACATAGTACAAATATCTTACATGCAACCAAAATGGCAAATGGTATCATTCCTGCACCCCTAGAATTGTTACATTTTAGCTGGAGAATGTCCCCTAATGCCTCGTGGTCTCAGAGGTAGGGGCTGTTGGAAGCTCACTGAATCGTGAAGCTGATGTAGTAGAGCCGTAGTCAGGAAGTTTCTTTCTGGTGGGAAGAGAGGGGTTCCTAGGGGCAGAACTTGTCCTGTGCACAGCTGTCCTCCACCAGGCTGCTTTTGCCTTGAAGCCAGTCTGCCATGGGCTGAAACTGGTGCCCAGAGAAACCTGTGTCAGACATTGTGGCCAGGTAACAAGAAACTGGCTGAGACAAGAACAAATAAAATTAACAGAGAAAATAAACAAATGCTAACTTCAAAGTACCTAGGAGTACCTTGGAGTATCAAACTCTCTGTTTAAGGAAGTGATTCCAAATGACAAACTGGAATCACTTTTATCACATAGCTTTCATTTGACAAGATGTGGGCAAAATATAGAATCCACGTGAAAATTCCTTTTATCTAAATGTAGACGGCTAATTGCCAGTCTTCAATTAGTGCTGCGTGTGTAAACTAAGCAGGGAATAGTTTTCACAAGCAAGCTACACGTTGGCCATTTGAGCTCCACTTGCACAATCATGAGTTAGCCTTGAACTTTTGCAGCCTTCACTATTAAACAAAGCATGGTGTACAGAATAAACCAGTCTACACTTTCTCATTTTTCCAAACTATTGAAAATATATCACGTTATAAGTACAAATAATGATGTAAATAGTTCAAATTTATGGTCACGGTCTAGGTGAAAAACATCTCTGGTTTGTGAGTGTGTGTGTGTGTGTGTGTGTGTGAGAGAGAGAGAGAGAGAGCAAGATATGTATCTGCTACATTAGCATAGTAATTACAATGCTAAGTTCAATTTTTCTCTATATAAATAACCTTTATTTACTTTTTTGTTAGACCTCAAAGCCATTATTGTATAGCTTGAAAGCAGCAATGGAAACTGTAATCATTCTTCGAATATTCATGAGAAATTTTGCACAAAATTTGCCTCATTCATAACAATCGATGTCATTTACATAAATAAAACCTATACTGATATATGTTATCATTTAAATTATAGTAAGATTTCTGTGAGAGGAAAGAGGAAAATAAAACTTTTAGAATAAAAAGATGTATATAAATTAAGAAATTATTAACTGTGGTCAACTTTAATTTTCAAGTTCTGGCTCCATAATTTATTATCTGTTTAACATTTACAGTGCCACTGTGCTAAGTAAAATAGTTATTTTATTTTTAAAATACTAATAGTGAGAATTTTTGTTCCTAAGTTTTTTTGAATGAAAGTAGAAGTTTATGAAAAAAATGAGATAAACCTTATGGTACCTCATATTACATATACTCATTTACATAATTCATTTAAAATTTTTCATAGAGTTTAAGAAGATAATTTGATTATTAAATATTCTAGTAACTCATTCATTTTATTTTTATTTTAGATTCTCATTGCTAATATGCTATAATCAACTTCAGTTTATTTTTTTGTGTTTTAATAAAAAATCAACATTTTATAAGTGTAGCTCTTTAAACATTTTTATAGTACTTATTTCAGTATGTAGCCCAGTCTGGCCTCAGACGTGCAGCAATCATCCTGCTTTAGCCTTCCCGGTGCTGGGGTTACAGGTGTAGCCACCACACTCAGCTCCTCTTTAGGTTATTTCTTGCGTATTCCTTTTCAACTTTACTTACGTATGATTCATCTTTTGCTTTTATGTGCTAAGAAGACATATAGCTTTTCTAATTAAAAATTAATAGGAAACAGAATGTAATAAGCAGTTAGTAGTGGGATCTGAGCTATGGAAAATGCTGAAAATAACCAAAGAGTTTGTAATGTATGTTCCACATTAAAAAAAAAATTAACAGAAGAAAAAGCAAAAAAGCTAAATACAGCCCAAAATAAAAAATCAATGCAATTTGACCTTGATATAAACCTCACACATAATAAACTATTAATCTTTGGAGTAAAAAAATCTGTTATAAAGCAAAATGTGTAAATGATTTCTTAAGCAATAAGTAGTGTGTATATTAATAAAACAGTGAGATTAAAGTAAAACAATTTAAAATAGAAAGTTTATTTTAGATGGGTCTGGAAGTGTTGAAATTGATTCTACTTTATATATTATCGTAATTATAAAATGCTATTTTACTCAAATAAAAAGATTTCTTATGAGTATACATAGCTCTTTATTAATACTGTATATATGTATGCATATAAAACATATACCCTAATCTTTATCTTTATATATACTTTCCTGAAGTAGTATCTTACTTGTTTTGCACAGTGCTTGATAAAGGTACCACTGAAACTATTTTCAAACAGATGTTTTTTTGAGAATTACATGATGTGGCTAGAAGGAATACTCTTTTTTCCTATTGCAAAAGCAGTTACTTTGATCTTTGAGCCATTTTATAGCTCTTGTTTTTGATTCAGATGAAAAAAATCTCAAAGTCTTGGGACTTGAAAGAATATTACAACTTAAGAAAACTGTATTATCAGTTAGGTAGAAATAAGAGAAAACTTTGAGGTATAAATTAACATCTATCCAGTACATATATTTTAAAATTAGCAGTCCATAATTTGGAACTTGAAAGACTTCATAACAATCCATTGTTCTGGTAAGTATATTTACAGGTTAGGCTATTATAATTTGAGAATACATTATATTTGATATTGAGTATATAGTAATAAACTTTAAAAATTCAAACTTGTGAAATACCTAGGCAATATACTTTTATAATTGAATTCTTTATTGGTACAATTTACATACATCTCACAATCACATATAACATTGGGGAATCTGTAACAGTATATGACACAAGTTAATTCTCATTTTTATCCGTATCCACCCCACCCACATCTCCCCATCCCCTATATACATGCTCTTTTTCTTTCCGAATCATATTTATTCCTTCCCCTCATTACATTCCCACACCAAATTTCCTATGGAAATTTCCCATTCTATAAAAACTGTCGTACTTTCTAGAGGTATTTTGCATATATAGGTGCTCATATCAAAGAGAAGATACGGTATTTGCCAGTGATCTATTTATTTCACTTATTAGTGTATCCCCCAGGTGTCTCCACTTGCACATAAATGAATCAATCTTGTCATTCTTTATGGCAGAATAGTACTCCATTTTATAAAAAAAAAACACATCTTCTTTATCCAGTCTCCAGTTGATGGGCATTTGGGTTGTTTCCAAGATTGAACTATCACGAACTGAGCTGCTATGAACAAGGGTGTACATATGTCTTTCCAATGTGATTTTTAAAATTCTTTTGGGTATATTCCTAGCGGGGGATAGCAGGGTCAAATGGGACCCCTAGTACTAGTTTTCTGAGAAATCTCCACACCAATCTCCACAATGGTTCCACAAGTCTGCAATCCACCAACAGTGGAGAAGGGTTCCTTTCTCCCCACAGCCTCGCCAGCATTTATTGTTGGTTGATTTTGTGATCGCGGCCATTCTTTGTGGAGTGAGATGAAATCTCAGTGTTGTTTTCATTTGCATCTCTCAAATGACCATTGATGTTGAACATTTCTTCATATGCTTCTTGGCTGCTTTCACTTCTGCCTCTGAGAAGTGTCTGTTCATTTCAAATGCCCATTTTTGAGTTGGGTCTTTAAACTTGAGGAGGTTGATCTGTTTAAGTTCTTTATGTATTGTAGATAATAGCCCTTTGTCTGATAAACAGCTACTAAAGATTTTTCCTATGTTGTTGGTTGTCTTTTAGCAGTACCAGTGACTTCTTTTGCTGTGCAGCAGCTTTTAAGTAGGATGAGATCCCATTTGTTGATTCCTTCTGCTAGTTCTTGTGCTATAGAGGTTTTATTCATAAAATCTCTGCCTAAGCCAATGTCTCCAAGATTTTACCTAGCCTGTTTTCCAGCAGGCTTATTGTTTCTGTTTTAATGTTTAAGTCTCGTATCCACTGTGAGTTTAGTTTTGTGCATGGTGAAAGAGATAGGACTAGCTTTAGTTTTTGGCAGGTTAAAGCCAAGTTTTTCCAACATCGTTTGTTAAAGAGGCTATCTTTCCTCCACTGGGGATGTTTGGCTCCTTTGTCTAAGATGAGGTGGCTTAGTATATCCGGGGTTGTTTCTGAATCTTCAATATACTTTTTCTTAAATTAATGAACATGCTGTATGAAATGAGCAGGTATTCTATATTCGGGTTTTTTTTAAAGGAGGATTTAGGATGTTGATGCATTGTTTAAGAGGTACAGGAACAGCAAGTTCAGTTCAACGTAATGTTCTTAGCTAAATGTCCTTTTTTTTTGACTTTCCAGAATGGGTTCAGACCCTGGGCCGAAAGGGCAAGCTGAAGATAGATTGGGAGGGATGTTCTTGGTAGCATAACAGGTTACAGAAGTGGCTATGTTCAGGGCAGCTCTAGCAGGAAAATACTTGCTTAGAATAATGATTCATTACAGACCACAGAAGTGAGGAGTTATGAACTCCTATTTCAGATTAACCCACAACACACTTCAGAGTATTCCGCACCACACTTTACCCTTTCAGGATGAATTACATTTTGGTCTGTGCTTCTCAGAGGAACAAAACCCGTGCAAAGGTGCATCCACGTTCTCCCCTCACTCGCCCTAGCTTATCTTTACTATAACCAGAAGTTTCTTTAACATGCAACATCTAATGCCCCTCAGTTTACCACAGTGAGGCGCGGGCACAAAAGGACTGCAGAGTCCTCCCTGCCGACCTCACTGCAGCCCTGGGGTTCCCCTGTGCTGCAGTCCAGGCGCTTTGTTCTCCTGAAGCACATCGGGTAGGGGCTCCGGTGTTAGTAGCCGTGCACCTGATGCTTCTTCTCAGTGGGACTCTCTTTTCCCAAATATCCAAGTGAAGAATGTGTTTAAAAATTTTTATATATATACATATACATATATGTATATATGTATACATATGTATGTATATATATGTGTGTATATATTTTACACACATATACAATTTTAAATATGTATATTTATATATTGACTATGTGTATATATATTTATATACATGTATATATAAAATGTGCTGAAAAATCACTTTGTCAAGAAAGTCAACTCAGCAAGACCCTGTCTCCAAAAAAAAAAAGAAAGTCAACTCAAGGCAGTTTCC
>PVIC010047845.1:0-13714 GCA_004025085.1 Thryonomys swinderianus | reverse complement strand
AAGGACCTGAGTTCAATCCCCGGTAACCACATATAATGCTGGGCGTGGTGGCTCACGCCTGTAATCCCAGCACTCGGGAGGCAGAGACAGGAGGATTGCTGAGTTCGCGGCGGCTTGCCTGGGCACCATAGTGAGCTCAGGGCCAGCCTGAACTACAAAGCAAGACCCTGTCTCCAAAAAGCAAAAAAAAAAAAAAAAAGAAACAAATGAACTGAATAAGAACTTCTGCCTCTGTTTGCCCAGCTATGGGATGCAAGTGGAGTGTGGCCTCATAGGCCCTCCCAGCACAGCCCCTTTCCCTTTGTTTCTCCAACCTTCCCAACCTATTTCCTTTCTGTTCTGACTTTTTTTCTTTTTCTTTTTTTTCTTTTTTTGCAGTACTGGGGATTGAACCCAGGCCCTTCACACTGAGCTGCTTCTAATACTTCTTACTTTCTTAGTTTGAGACAGGGTCTTAGTAAGTCACTAAATTGACTAGGCTGCACTCAAATTTGCAATCCTCCTGCCTCAACCACCCTGGGAGCTGGGATTCAGCCCTTGTCCCACCATGCCTGTACTCCTCTGACTTCTTTGCAACCAACTTCCTGTGCTAATTTCCCTCTGAAGTACGTAGAAGAGCTCCTGTTTCCCTGGACAATGAAAATTACACTATCCGTGACCAGCTTCCCTCTGTGACTTCATCTGCTGATCACACACCTTGTCACTCATTATTTTCTAGCCATGAGGTTGTGATTCCCTTCCTGGAACACACAAGCCTTTCCTGCCTCAGGACCTTTACACATACCGTGCTTGTGGCCTGGGGGGACTTTCCCTGCTCTTGCATAAATGGCCCATTGTAAGCCTGTAGCCCTTTAAAGATCACCACTCAGGCCACGCCTCTCCTTACTTTCTTTTTAATCACTATCTCATCAAGGTAGAGATCAGTCCCTTTTCCAGCACCTTTCACTCCCCTTGCCTAATTGCAATTTGAAATTTTTTCTTTTTTTGCAGTACTGGGAATCGAACTTGGACCCTTATGCTTCCAAAGAAGCTGCAGTACCACTTGAGCTAAATCCCCGGCTTGAAATTCTTTTCTTCATTTCCTCCAAAACCCTGTGTGGACCTCTAGGATCCTCCTGAGCAGTGTCTGGTTTATCACAGCCTCCAGGGACTCAAACTGCTTGGTATGGTGGGTGTCTAATGGCTGGAGCAGATGCCAAAGAGGCTGATGATAAACTGAGGTCCACGTCCACTTTTTTTTTTTTTTTTTTTGCTTTTTTGGAGACAGGGTCTCGCTTTGTAGTTCAGGCTGGCCCTGAGCTCACTATGGTGCCTAGGCAAGCCGCCGCGAACTCAGCAATCCTCCTGTCTCTGCCTCCCGAGTGCTGGGATTACAGGCGTGAGCCACCACGCCCAGCATTATATATGGTTACTGGGGATTGAACTCAGGTCCTTGCGCTTGCAAGGCAGGCGCCGGAACCACTGAGCTAACCCTCCGGCCCACGTCCATATTTTTGATGTTGCTTTTACTGTAATTATGGTAGATTAGCATCCCTAGCCTGAAAATCTAAAATTTTTCTAAATACATTTTGTGCACTGAGGAAACATTACAAGTGGAAAAGTTTACACTTGAGCTCATGTCCAAGGCCAAAGTGCAGGTGCCCTAGGAATATAGCTGCCTTCCAGCTTGGGGACAAGTAGTATGTGAAACATAAATGAATTTCTTTCATGTTTAGGCTTGGGTCTGATCTCCCAGATGTCTCATTATGCATATGAAAATATCCCAAAGACCAAACCAATCAAAATCCAAAGTATCCTGGGATTAGAAACACTTCAGATTCCTAGTATCAAGGGGAGAGGATACACAACTTGTGTTGGCCTTTACTATTCTTCTACAGTCTCCTGAGGCCCAGTGATGGCTGTAAAGACTGGCCATGTCTGCGTTTTTCCAGAGGCTTCTACAGTAAGAGTCTCTCAGAGCTGTGCTGGAGTTGCCATGGTAACTGCGGGGAGAAAGGGTGAGTGCGGCTTGCCAGGGCTACCTGGTGGCAGGGCTGGGCCATCCTCAGGTCTGCAGGGTGGGAAGGGAAGCTTTGGGGTAACGCAGGCCTCATTAAAATGTTTGAAGTGGGCCCCCCAGGGAGCTGCAAGTCCCTGGGGAGTGAGTCCCAGCCCTGTGGTCTCCACAGCTGCCTCTAGTCTTCTGACAAACAAGAACCAGACACCTGTGCTGGGCAGTTGGCCAGCGATAAGCACCAACACACAGAAACCAGACACTTGGGGTCAAATTGCTCGCCAGGCATCCAGTCACTCAGTGGAGCAGAGCTGCAGCAGCAGAGGCCCCATGTCCAATCCTGCCCCTCCTGCTTTTGTGAATAAAGTTTTATTGGAGCACAGCCATATCCACGTATGGCTGCTTTTCTGGTTGCTTTGGCTCCCACTGAGGCAGAGCTGAGTCATTTGGAAAGATACCAGGTGTGCCAGAGCCTGAAATATTCACCATCTGGCCCATATACACAAGAAGCTATGGATCCCTGGGTAGGCGAGGCCTTGAAGGGGAGGCCAGATCGGGGCCAGAGGTGATTTACACAGTCTTTTTAGCTTTTCAAATACTAACCTGAGGCTTTCATACTGAGCAGCATCCCCAGCCCTTTTTTCTTTCTTGAGACATGGTCTCACCAAGTTGTGGAGTAGCCCGGGGTTTGCTGGAACTTCTAGTCCTCCCACCTCAGCTCCCCAGTGTGCTGGGATGCCAGGTGTATACTACCAGGCCTGGCTTCAGATAGATTTTAAAGGAAATTCAAGGTGAGGGAGAACCACTCTTACACTGCACCGGGTTGGTAGATTTAATTATATGCTGCTGTGTCTCACTTGTAAGCTTTTCCCCAAGTTTTTCAAGTGACAACTTTACTGATTACATTTTTTAGTGTAAATTTCATGATCTTTATCTAATTTTACAGCTCTTAACTAAAAATAGAATGTAAAGTCTGTAGTCAAACCAAGTTCTTTACCCCTTATGAATGCTTTCAAATAGATCCTTCTGTAGCCATTTTGAGACAGGCTCTCATTGTGTAGCCCAGGTTGCCCTGGAACTCACTCTGTAACCTAGGCTGGCCTCAACTCGAGAGTTCCTCCTACCTCAGCCTCTCGAGGGCTGGGATCACAGGTGTACACCACCACAGCTGGCTTGAAATCTTTTCTTTTTTTTTTTTTTTGCGGTACTGGGGATCAAACTCAGGCACTTGTGCATCCAAGGTTGGTGCAGTATCACTTGAACTAAATCCCCAGTCCTTTGAGATCTTTACTGATCTCACTGAGATGCTGCACCATCTCAGTGAGGTGGACAGGATGTGAGGTTTTTCTCTCTGTTGTGAGGAACAGGTCTTGAGAGGGTGGTATCATTGGAGGTCACTAGGCACGGGAACACCACACTCAATCTGACTCCAGATCCTGAACATTTGCCACATGTCCACACGGCCAAGGGCCATGGTAGGGCAGGGAACCAGAAGTGCCGCCTAAGACCTGAACTGATTTGGCCTTCAGTCCCATGGCCTCAGTTTCTTCTTGTGCATTTCCACCATGTCCTCAGCTAAAGCAAAAGGTCCCCATGTGCTTAAGGACCACTCATCCACTGGAGACAGTGTGGTGGGAAGTGTCTGTGCCGGCCCACAGGCCACCTCCCCAGGCTCAGCTTCCCGGAAGTCATCTCTGACTTAGTTGATAACTACTTTGAGGCTCTGTTATTGAAGGCTTTCTTGTGTCAAGCAAGCTTGCAGGGAAAAGAGGAAAGAAAACAAGCGAGGATCCTGGCTCTGCGGGAGCATTGCATCTATGAGAGATGCTTGGCTGCTGGGCACAGGGACAGTGAAGAGCCATTAGGAAAGCCAGGTGTCCTGGGGCAGTGTTGGCCTGGGCACTGCAGAGTGAACAGGAACTAGTTAGAGAGGAAGGAGAAGGGAAAGCCAAATGTGCTGCGGTAGCACAGCCATAGGGCAGTGCAGGCTGTGTTGCTTCCTTTCAGACCATGGAGATTCCAGTCACTCCAAGTTTAGGTCTTTTGGTGATCCTCCTGCTTCAGTCTCCACAGGCATGAACCACCCTCCCTGGCTTATAATAAGCATATGTCCCCATGCAAGGTCCCCAGGGGTTGACCATTTGTTTTATTATTATCATTGGTGGCCACATTGTTATTGTTTATTGAAGGCTCTTGAGCAGTGCACAGGCCAGAACAGAGCAATGCACTGAACATACTTGGATGAGTTGAGCTTGATGGTGCACACTTGCAATCCCAGCACTCTGGAAGGCTGAGGCAGGAGGGTTTTGAGTCAGGGCCCATCTTGGGCTACTTAGTGAGATGGTCTCAAAATAAAAAACAACAAGGTCTGAGGATGCAGCTCAGCTCCGAGGCCCTGGGTTCAAGGCTGAGCACTGCCAGTAAATGAAGGAGTCAACGGCAGACACTGCCAGGTCCTGCCATGGATTCTTTCCCTGGCCCTAGGGAGCAGCACTCTCTAAGGAAGAGCAGGTCCTTCAGGCTCAGGGAGGGGCAGGTGCCTGGGTCTGGGCCCTCCTGCCTCAGTGGAGTGGACAGCCACATATTTCTCAGGGATGCTTCTTTCCCCAAACTGCTAACTCCTAAGGGCATTTAAAACAAGAACCCCTTTCCTCAGACACACATGCAGTGCAGCCAGATGGGTGGGCCCCTCGCCTCCAGGCATCTGTGCCCCAGGGGATCAGCTAAGCAACACATTGCTTGTGCCCCTGGGGGACCCTAGGAAGAGAAGTGCCTGGCATCGGGGGCTGAGATGGGCCTGAGGGATGGGGCACCAGGGGACAGTGGGATTGTGCAGGGACCAGAACCACACTGGTGATCAGACAGCTGGTGAGCATTTCAGATAGAGGAAGTCGCAGGCAGAGAACAGAGCCGGAGCCTGTCAGGGGACGTGTTGTGACTACAGAGAGCACAGGCTGGGAGGACCAGGTCAGGACTGCAGGTCAGGACACTTGCTGGGGGGGGACAATGTTAGGCTGGCAGAGAGTGCTGGGCAGGGGACACCTCGTGAATGGGGCCACCCCCTCACCAGACCTTGAACTCCCCAAACAGAAGACAATAGCTTACCCAGTTTTCCAACACCAGGTCATGCGAAATCACACAGCAATGAAGAACCCATGCTTACCCAGTGCCAGTGTGACAGAGAAAAGATGTGATCTGTTTATTCTCAGATCAAAAGATGAATTACTGAAGCCAGGAGTGGGGGTGCATGCTGTCAAGCTGGCACTCTGGAAGGCCGAGGCAGGAGGATTCCAAGTTCAAGTGCAACTTGGGCAATGCAAGGCAAGGCCCTGTCTGAAATATAAAATAAAGAGAGGGCTGAGGAGGTAGTTCAGTGAAAACCCTGGGTTCAATCCCCTTGGTGCTACAAGTATTAATAGTGGAAACATTCCTCAAAGAAGAGATAAACACACCAGGTGTTTGCTTATGGCTCTCTGGGCTGGGGTCCTCACATGGTGACCCCATCCTATTTGATGCATATAGCAGCCCTGCTGTCCCCACTGGACAAGCACAAAAACCTGGGGCTCACAGAGTTTAATGTCTTGATGGGAACATTGACGGTCACAGTGGAAACTAAATTTGAGAGCAGACATTTTTATGTTTAGTCTCTTAGTAAGACAGGGCACACATGCATGGGAATTTGGCTCATTTCTAGATATTCCAGAAAGGCATGCTGTGCATGCAGTGTGTGTGTGTGTGTGTGTGTGTGTGTGTTCTGAAGAGCCATCTTACAGGAGGCCCGGGGCATGGCAGCCCCAGTTCCCATGGGCCCCTGTCAGCTCGTGGAGCCTGAGGATGCATCTGTGCCTTTGGCCACCACTTGTCCTGATTCATAAGCCCTTTCCACAGAACTGCAATCCAACTGTAATTTGGCCCTATGCACTGGGTTGGCCAGTGTCTTCAGAAACTAATATCCTTTCCTGACTTGTCACTTTCTCCTCTCTGATGCACAATGCCTAACACCCTCAAGGTAAAGGAGAGATTCACTGTGGCTCAGTTTGCAGAGAATACAGTCCATGGTCAGCAGGCCCCAGGCAGGGTGGACTGGTGGAAAGGTGTAACGGAGGAGAGGGGCTTAGGGCATGAGGCACAGGAAGCAGGGACAGAGGAAAAGATTAAACCCTTCCAGGCCACGCCCCCAGGACTATCCCTTCCATCAGGCCCTTTTAACTGCCCTCATCTGCAAGCCCCATCCTCCAATCATCTTCCACAGGCCCCACCACTGAGTGCCAGAGGGTTTGGGGACTTCTAGATATAAACTAGAACATTCCCAGAGCATCCAAATTGACCTTATTTGGAAATCCAGCAGCTGAGTGGGGGGGCCCTTTAAGCCTTGCCTAGTTGGTCACTGTCACGTGGCTTATATTTGCTTTCTTACAGAGTGTGTTGCTGCTAAGTAGGTTTGGAATAATTAACTATGCACACGTTCGGCCAGCTGTGATGCAGAAGGGTAGGATGAGAGGCCATATCATGATATTAACAAGTGTAGGAGACACCAGAAGTAGGTGATGGAGAAAAACATTGGGAAAACACAGGGCTGGGGCTGGGGATTTGGCTCAGTGGTTTTGGTATCTGCTTTGCAAGCGCAAGGTCCTGAGTTCAATACCTGTTAACCAGATACCACAGTGCTGGGTGTGGTAACTCACACCCACCAGCAATTAGCACCACACACCACAATGCCGGGTGTATGGTGGCTCATGCCTGTAATCCCAGCACTAGGGAGGCAGAGGCAGGCAGACTGCTGTGAGTTCGAGGCTACCCTGGGTTACATAGTGAGCTCAGTGCCAGCCTGAAGTACAAAGCAAGACCTTGTCTCAAAAACAAAACAAAACAGGGCTGGGATTTAGCTCAAGTGGGTACCATGCCAACCTTAGACACACAAGGGCCCGAGTTTGATCCCCAGTACCACAGGAAAGGAAAAAAAACAGGGCTGGAAGAAAAGACCAATAATCTTGCCTAAAACTGCCTAAATGGGAAATTGGTTCTCCTCAGCACCTGTTCAAAACTTATCCCCCCACATTCGAGAGGAGTCAGTAACGCTGACTTGACCATTCTAAACACACCATAGTCAGGCCTGGTGGTGCATGCCTTTCCTCCTAGCACTCTGGGAGGCTGAAGCAGGAGGCTTGCAAGTTAGAGTCCACCTTGAGTGGAGTACTCTTTCTCAAAATAAGAAAATAAAAAGGAGGCTAAGGAAGCAACTCAATGTGAAGACCCTGGGTTCAATCACCTGTAGAGCAAAAAATAGAAATTTACTTTCCAAAATGAATACTTACTTTCATGCCAAATCTTTTTTTTTATATTTTTATCTGTCCATGTTTGCTGGACATAATGCTTACATTTTTTGTGGGGAGTTGGTGCATGGACAGAGCACATATTTTCCTTTCCCCCTCTTCCCTCCTCCTCCCTCCATCGCTTGCTCCCCTTCCCATAGGAAGAAGCTCCACCTCCTACTTCCTCTTATCCGTGGCTTCCTTGGCTTCATATTTATGCTTTGGGTTCCTTATGCAAGAGAAACCATGGGACACTGAAACCTGTGTGTCTGATTTATTTCCTTAACATTAGGGTCTCCAAGCGCATCCATTTTCCTACACATGACTCAGTTTCTCGCTCTTTATGGGAGAGCACTGCTCCGTGGTGTGTGAACACCAGTTTCTTTCTTCGTTCATCTGTTCATGGGCGTATGGGCCACTTCTAAGTGCAGCTATTCTCCGTTGTTTTCATGCCAAACCTTGTAACCCTATTTTGTTCTTTCCCTTACAGAGAGGCCACCAAACTACATAGCTTGAAGGTGTAGAAACCCAGACCTCACTGTCTGCACCTTTGGAAGTGCAGGGTCGCCCTACAGTACTGACACCTGACATCTTCCGCCGGACCAGGGTGGAGGGGGGTGAAGATGGCTGTCCTTGGCCCTGCTCTCTGGAGGAGGCTCCCGCTTTACCCAAGCCTGGGCCAACACAGGCCCTGTCCCTCTGTGAAGACACAGGGCAGAGCCCTGACAGTGAGTACAGGATGGGGAGACACTCAAATTCCGCAATCCCTGAGAACTGTGGGGGTGCGCTCATGTGATCCTGCCCGTGGTCACCCTCTCAGGCGGGTTTTATCTTCACGTGTCACAGATGAGGAAATGGGGGGCAGGAAGGCCGAGTTCTCACTTATCCAGCAAGACTGGGGCTCGGGCACAGCCAGGTTTCCAGCTCCGGGGTTTGGCCCATGATGTGGGCTGCCGAGGTGCCCCCAAGGACCCAGGGGAGCTGAGTCTACAAGGTGCTTGACGCGGCAGCCCCAGCATCAACTGTGCGTCTGCCTCCCCATCGGGCGGCTGCCCAGGGAGCTCTGGGGTCAGAACTGGGCAGAACTATCAGTTTCCACCACCCTTTCCACCAGTGGTGACAGCTGGGGCTCGGACACCTCCACACTTAGGGCTTGAGGCGCAGGAATCAAAGATAGAGAATACTAAACCCTGCCAGGCCATGCCCCTAGACCCGACCCTTCCATCAGGCCCCACCTCTGGAAGCATAGGGGATAAATATGGCCCAGGCAGTGCCTCTCACCCATCCTGTAAAAACCGTGCCTGGCCGGGCATGGTGGCTCACGCCTGTAATCCCAGCACTCGGGAGGCAGAGGCAGGAGGATTGCTGAGTTCGAGGCTTGCCTGGGCTACATAGTGAGCTCAGGGCCAGCCTGAACTACAAAGCGAGACCCTGTCTCAAAAAAAAAAAAAAAACACCGTGCCTGTTGGTAGAGCTAACCTGGGCAACGTACGATGGACCCGAAATGGCCTGGGGCCTGGTTCCCTGGGGAGACCCAAGTGGAGATCCCTGCCAAATAGCAGCCCTGGCACCCCATGGCAGCCAGCGAGGGCCCAGATCTGGATCCAAGCTGTGCCTGGCATGCCTGTAGCCCCAGTTGCTCGGGGTCTATTCATCCGTGGCCAGCTCCATGCGTGCATCCGGGGTTTGCAGAGCCATGGTGTGGAGCGCAGCTGTAGGGGATTGGAGGGGTTGAAGTAAAGAAGACCCAGGACTGTGTCCCAGAGCTGTGTCACATCTGAGCCTCAGGGTCCTCAACTAAGAAAGCTACCTTAATGATAAAGGAGGGAACACTGGTTTGGTCCTGCAAGAGCCAGAGCGTAGACTAGAAGCCCCTTCACTTACATCTTCTCAATTCTTTCACACATCTCATGTCAGAGAAGTAGGTTGACCAGGATCTCAGCCAGACATCAGGGGAACCCAAAGTTTCCCTAAGTTCTTTCTGGTTTCCAGCAGGGTCCTCCCTGGCCTTGGGCCAGAGCCGACAGAACCAGCTGGAAACATGCAGGACTGGAAGTCATTCATGCCTTCTCTGGATTCCTTGGCCTGTGGCAATAGGGAAAACTCTCCACACACATAGGTTAACAATGTCCTCAGGTGGGTTCCATGGGGACACAGAAAGCTGAGATTGGCATCATCCTGCCCACAGGCAGCTCAGCATGTCATTGAGATACCGAACAAAATCAAATCAGAGTCCTGAGTTTTTTAGAAGGTACATGCTCTTAATATATAGGTCATGATCCCTGTGCTTGTCCTGTGCCTGGCGAACTCCTACCCATCCTTCAAGGCCCACTGCACATAACCCCTTGTCTAGTCTACTCATATAACTGTTCTTAGATCAGCTCAGGGCAACTGGTGAGGCAGCTTTATACAAATGATCCTGAGGAAGCCTAGATGGACAGGACAGGTGAACAGGGCTGAGTCACAGAAAGGAATTTCCATAAGGGAACCATTGTTTTGTTGATCCTGGTTAGAAGCATTGGAAAAGAGCAGTTATGTTGCTGCAGTAACTACACTGAGTCTCTTTCCTTCCCTGCACCCCAGAATCCTTTGCAGGACATGGGGGCCGTGGAGCAGATGTTCCTTATGGGACCCCCTCTGATAATACTGTTGACACTGTGGCTTTGGGTCCCCTCTTCTCCCCGATGTTCCCCCGGGGTACTTTGCAGCCTCTGTCCTGCTGGCCTTGGCCCAGCCCAGCTTTTTTGCTTGATTTCCAGCCTGGAGCCTCCGGTGTCCAGAACGCAGGCCACCTGGACCTACAGCCCAGGCCTCACCTCTGCAGGGCTCCAATGGTGTCCTCGGGGACCCACAGCGATGAGCCTCTCAGCTCCTTTTCCTTCCTTCTCAGATCCCTCTGACTGCTGTCCTCCTGCCATCCAGCTGTATGTCTGAGGTGTGCAGGAAACACAAGTGTTTCATGTTTAACCCCAGGTCCCATCTTGGGACAGCTCATCACGCCCATGCAAATATTCAAGAGTTGGAGCTCTGCAAACATCATAGGTCACCAGCATCTGGGGTAAGGGCTGCTCCATGCAAGTCAGGGAGCTCTGAACTGGGGACAAAGGTGCCCCCCAAATACAGACTCATTCAAAGGAGACAGAGGACTTAGGACCCTGAGTCTGAGCCCAGGAGAAGTTGGAGGGCCACCAAGGGGGCACAGAATGCTTTAACATGGACAGCACCACAAAGAGCACATGGTCAGATGCTTCCAGGACTCTGTCCAGCATGTGCTTGGGGGGAGACAAGAAATGTCACCCTGGAAAAAGTGCCCTATGTGACCCTGTCCTCACTGGATACCCGGACCCCAACACTGGGACACCTCAGAGTACAGAGGACAAACAAGAGGTCCTCCAACTTTCCAGAAAATGGACCCACATCCCAACCCTGGAAACTAAGAAACAGGAGAGTGAGTGACCCTCCTGCCTCAGCCTCCTGAGTGCTTGAGTTATAGATGTGCGCCACCGCAGCTGGCTAGCAGAGCAATGGTTTCCAAATGCTAAAGACTATGTGCTAGGGCTTAGAATGCTACAAACAGCTGGCTCACTGGCTGCTCCAGGCTGGGGAAGCTCACCAGGCATTGGCGACAGGGACCTCAAAACACTGGGGGGAAGTCTGAGGGGGGGCTGGTGACAAACACATCAAAGACCAGACAAGCCAAAGAGCCAGTTGTTAACGTCAGGGACAGGACTGTGTGGGTGTGACCAGATAGCGGCGCCTTCAGGGAGAGCAGAAGAAAGGAGAGCAGCTCTTTACTGGGACTCAGCTCTCCGGCAGAAGATACCAGAGCTCAGCCAAGAGTCAACCGGGCTGGTTCCCTAACCAGCAAGAGTTCGCTTGTCATTGGTTTGTTGGGTGTGTTAACTTCATCAACATGCTCAGATGACAAGCCTGGCTTGAATTTGGCAGGCTAACCGGTGGGCTGCTGAGCTTCTCCAACAGCTGGCATCAGTGCCTTGAACAATGTCCCGGCCTTACCTGAGGTTAAGGGATCTTCAGGGCCAAGGGTGGGACAGAAGAAGCCCCTTTCCAGCGGGCAACAGCCAGGCTGGCCTTGGGTCACCAGGACAAGACGGTTTTGAATGACAGGCGTCTACATGCAGAGCTGGTGGGAAGCCTGGAATGTGCTTCCCGCTGTGTGGTCTCCAAAGACTATGGATTTTCAGTGAAGTAAGGGCTGGTAAAGAAAGAGGGTTTATTTAGGTCCCCTGGTGACACTCGCATCCTTACTAGATATGAACCCAGAGTTGGCTCGGTTCACCCTCTGTCTGCTCATGAAGGGTTCTGGGGGAGGAAATGCAGTCGTTCCTTTTTCTCTCACTGTAGCAAGGGTGCCCATGGTGCTGAGTGAGCCTCAGGACTACGGATCTGGTGAAGTTAGAGCTCAGAGGGGTGAGGCACTCAGGGGCTAACAGCAGAGAGGCCCAGAAGCACCAAGTATTAATAAGCGCCTCTCAGAGTTTGCCTTGTTTCTGACCATCTCCCTTTTATTTTATTGACTTACTTATACTTTATATTTCTCATATAAGGAGAAATTATGCCATATTTAACTTTTTGTTTGTTTTCTGAGACAGGGTCTCACTGTATGGTTCAGGCTGTCCTTGAGTTCGTGTTGATCCTCCTGCTTCAGCCACTCAGGGCTGGGATCCCAGGCATGAGCCCACTGTGCCCAGTTTAACTTTTGGTTGCTAGCTTGGAAGAAGGTAGGGGAGAGGAGGTAAGGGATTGAAAATGACCTGTGTTCTGTGCGTGTACCAAATCTCCAAAGGAATATGACTATTCTGTAGTACAGACATGCATGAAAAGGGAGAAAAAATTTAAAAATTCCTGGAGTCTGGCCCTTGTCAGGGAATTGAGCTCCGTCTTGGTGACAAGAAATGAGAGGAAAGCCTGGCGTAGTGGCTCATGCCTGGCATCCCAGCACTTGGGAGGCAGGGGCAGGAGGATTGCTGCCTGGGGTACATAGTGAGCTAAGGGCCAACCTGAGCTACAAAGCGAGACCCTGTCTCAAAAACCCCCAAAAAACCGAAAAGAATTCCAAGGGTGACTTGTCTCCCACCCACACCCCAGTTGTCATCGGTATTCAGTTCACCTAGGCCTGAAAATGAACCTGCTGAGGAAGGTGGGCCAGGTGCTGCCATGAGGAGCAGGGTATTTTTAGCCATTTTGTCACTGGCACCAGGAACTACAGGAGCTGCCAGGAGCCTGGATGGTCTCCTTCGGGTCGGAATAAGTGGGTCCAGAGCCACTGAGCCCTGGTGGGGCCTCCATGCCAGGCAGGAGACCTCACTTCTTTCTTTTTTTCCTGAGGCTCAGACCTCTTTTAGAAGCTGTCAAATCAGTGTCAAAGGGAGAAGGACCCTTGAAGATTTCTGTGACTCGTCTATCCTTTCTCTGTCTTTCTCTCTGTCTCTCTCTCTCTTTCTCTTTCTTTCTGTGAGAGACCCAGGGCCTTTTTTCTGAGCTACATACCAAGCCCTTTTTATCTTGAGAAGGAAGCTCATTAAATTCCCCAGGCTGGGCTTGAACTCACAGCCCTCTTGCGTCAGCTTCCCAAGCACTGGGATTACAGGTGTGTACCACCACACTGGTTTGACAGGCTTTTTAGGAAAAAATTAACATGGCTTGCTGCCACTCCTTCTGTAGGCTTGGCCTCTTCCCCAGATGTGTGATGGCTGTTGTCCCTGCTCCTGACAAGGAGAGTCCCCAGCCCTGTCTGCCCTTGCCTGCATACTCTGCCCTGTCATTCCCACCTGGTTCCCAGGATCCAGCCAGAAGAGCCGGCTGTGGGAAGACCACAGCGTGAGAGTCTGAGCCTGCATCTGTATCTCTTGGTTTGTGTGTCTGTCTGTGGGGGAGAGGTGCTGGAGAATCAACTCAAAAGGTCTGTGCATTTATGTGGCTAAAGTCCCAAGTGGAAGTCCGTGTGTGTGTGTGTGTGTATGCGCGTGCGCATGCCCGAGTTCATATCTATGCTCCTGTTATTATTCAAGCAAGGTTAAATTTCAACTCAGGGCCCCATGGTAGCAGGACCAGGTCCCTTCTGTTGTCACCAGGAAGCTGACAGTGCCGCTGAGAGGGCAGGGACTCTGCCAGGGTGACACCACCTCTGCCATATGGGTCTGGATAGACCCTGAATTCTGACTGCACCATGGGCTCTGTTCCTTCAAACTTCCTCCTGCTGCTGCTGGGAGCTATGGCCTGATGGGGTTCCTAGAGAATGAAGGGCCTGAGTGGCCCTGGGGTGACAGGCCACCAAATCTATGAGCTAAGACACCCACTGAGCCTCTCCTCACTCCCTTCCCCATGGGACTCTCAGCCAAGAAGGACCTCACCAAATAAATGCTCAAGGGCGTGCACTCCATGGCGC
>PVIC010047844.1:0-13577 GCA_004025085.1 Thryonomys swinderianus | reverse complement strand
AGAACTTTTGTCCATTTTAAAGAATAGGGTTTTCTACTTACTATTTTTGAATTTTGAGTGTTCCTTATATATTATGATGACAAATTCTTCATCAGATTTTATTTGCAAATAGGTTGCCCTTTAAAAATTTTTTGAGGAGGATTTTATTTATTAAAAAATATCATTAGAAATCCAGTTTCATGAGTGGCTCACTGCTAATGGAAAAGGAAAATTTAACCATAATCATTTTTGTTAGTAAAATTTTAGAATATATTTATTATACATTTATGCTTTTGTGCTCTTTCCTGACTTGGTCACAGGTTCTGTGACCTAAGCATATGATTAATTTCTTCAGATTCAGGAAGTATATAATTTTGAATATAAACTTTTCATTTATACACAGACTGCAGTAACATTTCCTATTAATTTTTCTCAAAGGTAAAGATTTATTTATTTAGTAAGTTAGTTTTGTTTTGTTTTTGAGACAGGGTCTTACTCTGTAATTCAGGCTGTCCCTGAGCTCACTATGTAGTCCAGTCAAGTTTTGAACTCAGCGATCCTCCTGGCTCTGCCTCCCCAGTGCTGGGATTACAGGCATGAGCCACCATGCCCAGCATTGTGGAGAATGGTACTGATTGCTGGTGGGCATGAGTCACCACACCCAATATCATATCACTGTATATGGTTACCGGGATCGAACCAGGGACCTTGTACTTGCTAGGCAGATGGCAGAACCACTGAGCTAAATCTCTGGCCCAGGGTAGAGATTTATTCTGACAGTTTTATAATGATAGTCTCTTTTGTTCATGATAGTATTCATATTTGCCCTATTGATATGAAGCAAACAGAAAGGAAAAGAAAGTTCCAAGTTAAAAAAGACTTGCATATATTTATGACTTAATTTATTCAGAACCTCCTTTTAAACAAAACATTTTAATAGATATAGACAGCAAATCACTTCAGATAACATACATAATATTTAGCAGACATTGAGTCATATTAGTCAGTTCCAAAAGTCAATATTATATTAAGTTGTGGTTTTATTTTATCTTAGCTTCATAATATATATTTTCAAGGAGTGGACTTTCATCTTAAGAGCTTTTATCTCATCATCTTATTATGGAAATCTTCCACTGTACTGAAAGTTGCAAGAATTATACAATGAACACCCATGTACCTGCTGCTTAGATTCTATTAATACTTTACTAAATTTCCTTTATCACATATTTTCCATCTCATTATCCATTTATCAATATATTTTATTTTTAGATTTATTTTAAAGGCAATACATTTTTAAAATTTTAGTATGTTAGTATATGCTGAGTAATTATTTCTGACATATAATGGCCCAGTAAAATAAAAAGGAAGTTTACTATTTCACAGTATCTATCATGCATTCTAGAACTCATTTACAACTTCAGTTTCTCATGCCAGACAAAAGATACAATATTTACACATCTTTGACCTATTTATTTCATTTATGTGTATGTCCTGAAGGTATGTCCATAAAACAACCACATCTTTTTTCTATAAAATGGAGTGTTACTCTACCTTAAAGAATAATAAGTTTGAGTTATTTATACTCAAGTGGATATAACTTTAGGACATACTCATAAGTGAAATAAATAGGTCACAGATGTGTAAATATTGTATCTGTTCTCTGGTATGAGAAACTGAAGATGTTAATGAGTTCTAGAATATATGATTGATATTGTGAAATAGAAAATATTCAAAGGGAAATATGGTAGATGGGGAGTAATGAGGGGTAAAAAATGTGTTGGTAATAAAAAAGGGAAACAAAGCTTATGTGTTTAGGGGATGGGGGTTGTGGGGTGGGTAGGGGAATGAAAAAAATGAGAATTAAATCATGTCATATACTGGTACAAATTCCCAATATTGAGTGTGATCATGATGTGTATATGCAATGTACCAATAAAAATAAAATTAAACTAAAAACAAAACAAAGCACATCTTCTTTATCCAGTCGAGAATTGATAAGCATTTGGGTTGTTTTCAAGAATTTAACTATCACAAACTGAGCTGCTATAAACATGGGTGTACATGTGTCGCTGTAGTATGAATCTGGTAATTCTTTCATGTATATCCCCAGCAGAGCAATAGAAGGGTTAAGTGTGACCTCTCTAATCCTAGTTTTCTGAGGAATCTCCACACTGATCTCCTAGTGGTTATACCAGTCTACATTCCCACCAATAGTGGAGAAGTGTTCCTTTTTCTCCACAGCGTTGCCAGGATTTGTTTCTGGCTAATTTTGAAATAACAGCTATTTGTGGAGTAGGATGAAATCTCAGTGTTGTTTTCATCTGCATCTCTTGAATGACCAGTGATGTTGAGCATTTCTTCATATACTTCTTAGCTGCTTTTACTTCTTCCTCTGAAAAGAGTCTGTTCATTTCAGATGCCCATTTTTTAATTAAAAGGGAAATGGGATTTAGGGGTAAGTAATGAGGGGAAAGAAAAAAAATTGAAGGTAATAAAAGGAAACAAAGCTTGTGCATATAGGGGAAAGGAGTTGTAGGGTGGTTAGGGGAAGGGGAAAAATGAGAAATCATGTCATTTACTGATACAAGTTCTCAATGTTGAGCATAGTCGTGATGTGCATATATAATGTAACAATAAAAGTTAAAAGAAAGAAAGGAAGAAGAAAGGAAAGGAAAGAAAGAGACCACCCTGATAATCCCGTTGGGATACACAAAACTGCAGCATTCTCCAAATAAACACAAAGATTCCCAAATAAGCCCACTTCTCCATATATTGATCAGAAACTGGAAAGAGGCCTAGTATCTGAATCACCACAGTCCTTTCTTCCTCACAGCTTTGCAGATGTTTCAACAATCAGCTAAGACATGAGCTCAGACACAGCTTGAGAGTGTCAATTAGAAACAGCAGATGTGGACAAAGGCCATAACATGCCTCAATGATAAAAATCTGAGAAGTCCAAGAGAGAATGGTATTCTAGAAGTAAACCTGGGTAAGGGAAAGATGTGCTCAGACAAGGCTAAAATTCAACTGGAGCTCTGAAGCAGTGCTTTGCAAACCAGATTGTCTGAAAAAAAATCATTCAAAGGAGAAGTTTGATCTTAATAAAGAGGCTCTGATTAGAGAATTCTGAATGAGGGTCTGGCATCTCAATTTCTGATAAGCAGCTCGTAGTACCCTGGATGACAATGGCCCAGAGCCAGTATTTAGGAATGTCTCCAGAAATAAAGAAGGAAGATGATATAAAGGAGCTACCTGAGACCTGAGCACTTTTAGTATCAACTGAGTCATACAGGTGTGTGGGGAGTGGGGCAGCCTGAGCATAAACTGTGTCCCCTGCTGGAATTCATATGTCTGTGGGCTTTATAGCTCTGGAGTGGACTGGCATGAAACACCACTTAGATAATTTGGCCCAGTACCAACTTCATGCCTGGTGGTGGGGAGAACTGGATTCTAGGTAGTATTTTACACAAAGACTATCTGTGATATCTGAGAGCCAGGCAGGAAGAGCTGCTTGAAGAAAAGCTAAAGCAATTATTTAGCTAAAATATATTACAAAGAGCATTTCTTTGTTGTTTGTTAAACAAAATGAGGTACAAAATGGTAGTATGCTTAGCACATGATACCATGGGTTCAGTCCAGCACCCCAAAAATAATAAAATAAGAGTACATTTGTGGCTGTCACACAGGAAAAGTGACTTGACTGAAGTGGGATTTCAGGTTGAATGGGAACTGAGGTGTAAGTATTTGTCCTTCTGTTCAGTTACCTCCCGTTCCCATTGCTTAAACATTCACCGTGTGGGTGGTTGCTTGTCCATCTTGACCCAGGGGAAGCTGATATGGATGATACATTATTCTTCTCCACAAAAGCCTTTGCCTGTCACTTCAACAAAACGTACTGCATAGCTTCTGCAGTGTCTGATGGGCATTAGTTTGCCTCTGGGGCGCTGAATATCGATTTTAAGAAAGCTGAATGGCAAACTAGCTTTAGTGTGCTGAGCACCAAGATACTCGGCACTTAGTGACATTGGAACTTGGTGAGAAGCAGCATCTTTGATATATGTGTTCACGGTGCACAGATGACTGCGAAGCAACTTGTACCTGCGTGAGGGTTTAGCCCAACAAGTGGATGTGCTTGTGAAGCTATACAGACATGATGAAGGGGTGAGGGAAGTCCTTCTACAGATATATAGGGGCTCCAGTGAAAGCTTAATAATGTAGGGAGAGTCCTCAAGACATCAGAATGTAAATAATTTACTTTACTCCTTCATTCAGCAGGAGGAGGGGAGGGAAGATTAATGGGAGGTTTAAAAGAAAGTCCAGTTAAAAACCTTTGCTGTCCTCATGTCAGAGAAGCAAGAGCTGGTTCGATGTAAACAAAAGAGGAGACTCACCCATTTGGGCAGTGCTGGGAGACCACACAGTGGCTGAGCATTGCCCATCAGTGGGGTCCTGCTCTTTATAGACCATTTGTTTCCATTTGTAGTGAAAAAGGAGATGCGCTTGTAGAGGTTAAGTCACTCAGTTATTTGTTATAAACTTTCAGAAAGGAATGGGTTTGGAACAAGTCTTAAGTGTTTCAGTGACAAATATTTAACGTCGCCCCTGAGATTTATGGCACTTCTGTTCACTCTTTGAAAGCTTTTAGTTCAGTGGCAAAGGTTACCGGGGCCTCGCCCAGCAGAGAGGAGGTTCTTTCTGTTGTTGTTTTATCATCTTGAGTGCTGATTGAAGAGTATGCCTAGATTTTGGTAATGAATAATCACCCTTTCAGCTCACATCAACGTTTGTCCTACTGGCATGATTGTCCTACCGTTAAAATTGTCCTCAGAGCCAAATATAGGGCATGGAAGTCCTCCAGACATTGGGTCTGCTGATGTGTCATACTTACACAGCTGTGAGGCATGGTGGGAGTTCACTGAAACCTGTCCCTGCAGCCATAGGACCACAGAGCAGAGAGGCGCAGGAGTCCTCTGCCTACCATTGGTCCCTGGGTGGAGCACTTGTTGTGTTGAGATGTCTGGACTAGAAAAATACCAATGCTGAAGGCCTCATCATTTTGTGATTGAGTGAGGCCTCATTTCTCTTTAATGTCTGCAAGTTGTTGATGAAAGCCCTTGCCGGCTTGGTCCCAGGAAATGAGGATCCCCAGCAGTGTTCCCTCCTTGCTGCTGGTTAGGATGCTTCTACGACCTAGTACTACAACATCGAGATTGCTGCTAAAGTCAAAGCTCTCAGTGGCTGCTGACCCTGCTGCTACCCTTTGGCTTTGGGGGCAGGTAGGTTCTGAGAAGATGGGCTTTTATTCCTAACCATACAAATTGGACTGGAACTCTGATGGTGGCTTTCTTAAAAGTCTGAATATGACTTAACAGTAACTCTAGATCTCTCCAGGAAAATTCTAATGGACACATCAGGCCTCCTCTTGATCCTTGTATGATAATAAAAGCATCAGCTAACATTTATTGCATGCTTATGATAAAGCAGACACTATCCTAAGCATTTTGTATGTTGTTTCACTGATTTTCACAAAAAAACTTGGAGATAAGTACTGCTTAGATCCACTTGACAAAGAAGGAAACCAAGGCACTGGGAGAGTCAGTAACTTGAATAGCATGTCACCTAGTGGATGCAGAGAGAGTCCCCAGTCCAATCAGCCAGCATCTAGGTCTTTAAGGCATTGCACTCTGTACTTTTTCCTTCCCTGCCAGGAAGCAATTCTTTGTCTTAAATTTCAGGCCTACCTGCCAGACTTAAAGCAAGTCCCTTTAAGTCTAAGGTCCTTTCTACAAGTCTTCCTTTCCTCTTCCAGGACTAATCTCTTAATAGATAACTGACAACGTGTTTCCTTCAGAGGACATTCTGTGTCTTCCTGAAGAGGAATAGCCCAGTTCTCACTGTCTCAGAAGTCTCTCCCAGCCCCTCAAGGGATGCCTTGGAATGATTCGATACACTCCACAAGGCCCAGCTATTCATGAGGCGACAATATTGCCATGCCTGTTTTTTTTATTCCCACTCTTACTTTCTTAAGGGAAGAAAAGAGGTCAAGGTTGTATATCATTTTGCTCTTTTCCATTTTCCTTCAAATAGGTAAAGAAGAGCCCATATGACTGAGCAGGAACTTTCTGCCCCTGGAGGTAAAGGGAAGTCTGAATCCCCACCTAGGAAAGGAAGAACTTCTCTACACCAGGGAACTTGGACCCAAGAAATACAATATTCCTCAAAAACACATGAAAGCTTTTTTCCTATGAACGCAAATTCTCATAGTTTTTTTGTTTGTTTGTTTGTTTTTTGAGTCTGGATCTTGCTTTGCAGTTCAGGCTGGCCCTGAGCTCACTATGTAGCCCAGGCAAGCCTGGAACTCAGCAATCCTCTTGTCTCTGCCTCCCGAGTGCTGGGATTACAGGCATGAGCCACCATGCCCGGCTTCATAGGTAATTCTAATATAGATTCTGGTGGCAAATTCTTGGCCTACAGTTAACTATTCATATCTGTGATTCTGTATCTCTGAATGGAACCAACTGCAGATCAAAAATGTTTTGGGCTGGGGATTTAGCTCAAGTGGTACCACATCAACCTTGGATGCACAAGGGCCCAAGTTTGATCCTGGTACCACAAAAAAAAAAAAAAAAAAGTTTTAAAAAATTGGGTCTGTAGTGAACATGTGTGTGCACATTTTTCTTGGTATTTTCCCAAGAAAATAGAGTAGAACAGATACCTGTGCAGCATCCCAACACATTAAGAGTTATAAATAATCTAGACCTGATTAAATGTATACGGGAAGATTGCATAGTGACATGTAAGTACTACACCATTGTATTTAAGTGATAGAAGAAACTGTGGATTTTGGTAGGGGGTGGTCCTGGTATAAATGCCCTGTAAATGCCTACTGACAATTGCACTCTGGTTTACCTAGCAAACATGGCACATAAATATAGACTGAAGTACTTGCAATCCAGTGGGCTCCTAACACTCAGGTTTTATACAACAGTAGAATGTGTGTGTTTGGTGTGTGATATATTGGCTTTGCATTTGCTAACAAAGAGGTCCTGTCCAAGTAGTAACCCTGCCAACTCTTAGGTGGCATAAAGTTCTCCTACAGTGTTTATATGGTAATAAAAAGTATTAACTTTCATTTAACTGAAAGAAGAGAATATGAAGTAAATCCAGAGAAAGTTTCACAATACAAAATTTTAGAACCTTATAAATTCCTTTCATTTTTAGGCAAAAGGATTTTGGAACAGTAAAGAGAGTTAGAATATTTGTGTTTTTCCTTTTCACAATGGCTTACAAGCAGCATATTATGGACTATATTATTCACTTTTATACTTGAAAATTAATTTAGAGAGCCTCAGTTCACATGTTACTTCCTTCAGAACGTTTTAGATAGTGCTCTCTGGTCTTTGGGCAGTGAATTTCATTACAGTAAAATCTGACGGCAGTCTGACTTTTCTTTTGCACTGGAATATTAGTTTTTGTCAATAGACCTGCAAATTCTGTCTCTATCCTTGAAATTAAATAATGTGATGGAGCCATGTCTTGATGCCCATTTCCTGTCACTTTGTCACTATCCACGTGGATAAATGTAAACTGTAGGTTGTTTTATCCTTTTTAAAGGTGTGTGTGTGTGTGTGTGTGTGTGTGTGTGTATTCTGTCTTGGCAAATTTTCCCTTCCCACATTTTGGTTTCTTTGCTAGCGGAGCTCAAATTAGCTTTACATTGGGTATATTTTGTCGGCTACTGGAGTAGTAACTTTCCTTGCCCCTGAGGCACAATAATTGACACTCACAACTTAAGGAGAGGTTTCTTTCCACTTGTGGTTGCAGTCCATAGTTACTCACTTCAAAGCAAAAATGGAATGGCAGAGGGATATGGTGGATTCAGAGCTGCTCTTGTCATAAGTACCAGGAGCAGAGAAACAGCAGGGAGGAGCCAGGTGATGACTTCTAGCCACTGCTAGCCATGCACTGCCTCCCAACGGCAAGGGAGTCATGATCTCAACGGTGATGAACTCACTGATGAATATGGGGCCCTCGTGATCCAGTCACCTTCCAGATGATATTTTTAGGAACGTTTTACCTCAATGGTCTCATCAACCATCCACTCTGTAATTCTTTTAACTTCTTTTAACTATTCCATTCATTAAAAAGAAAACTCAAGTCCTTCCTCCATGCTAGTCACTTAATTTTAACATTACCTACTCTTTTCTTTTTTAAAAAAATTATACATTTTATTGGTGCATTATATGTACACATCACAATTACACTCCACGTTGAGAATTTGTACCAGAATGTGACACAATTTAATTCTCATTTTTCCCCCTTCCCTACCCAGCCGACCTCCTCCCCATCCCTATATACACAAGCATTGTTTCCTTTTTGTAACATTAATTTTCTTCTTTCTTCATTATTTACCCCTAAGCCCCATTACCCTTTGAATATTTACTGTTTCACAATATCAATCATGCATTCTAGAACACATTTATAACTTCAGTTTCTCATATCAGGACATACACATAAGTGAAATAAATAGGTCACAGATGTGCAAATACTTACTCTATTCTTGCTGTTTCTAAAATATCAGATCCTAAATACAGCAGTACTATCATGGTCTTCAATTAGTTTCTTTTTGTCTGAAGATATTGAAATCTTGATTGAATTGTCATTTCATTGAATTTGTAGTCTATAGATCAATACAATGGGTCCTTTGGGGTATGTTTTTCTCCAGAGTTATTCCTTTGCCTGCTTGAGTGTTGCTATTTTTATTGTTAGGATTATGTATTAGCTCTCTTTAGTTTATCTCCTGTTCAAACACATATCTATATCTATAACTATATATAAATATGCCATTACCTTTTATGTTTTGATGTTTAATCTGGGTTGAGTTTGTCCACCCCCTTTCCCCTTTGAACTATAGTTTCAGATCAATATCTTTTCATGTGTTTGTTTGACCATGGGATAAATGGACAGACCATTTGGGAAAAAAATTAACCCTCTGTAGGGAACATGGGCTCTTCCCTATTTCCGAAAATCTCTTGTGTGAACTATGCCAATGACTCTCCACCTAGTGGTTTTACATTCTCTCTCTCTGATGGTTCCTCAGAAGACGACAGGTATCAGGCACTCCTTATTTCTGTCCACTTTGTTACTGTTGCATTTAAATAGGTCCTATGTTATCCTATTTTTTTAGATGAGAAAACTAAGATTTAAATAAGGCCTATTCAATAATCTCCTCTATTGAGCTATTTCTCTTAACTACCCACACTACTTAAATTATTATAGTTTATATAAATAAATATCTAATATGCTAAATCCCATATAAAATATGTCACATATCAAGCCATTATTATGTGATGTCATAAGGTGTATGGATGCCATAATATCAAATAAATTAATACATGTTGGGCAAACTTCCCCTTGCTCTGTTAGATTTCTTTTGTATTTATTTTTGTTTTTATAGTTTTCGAAAGAACCCTTACTATCATTGGCTTGTCAAGATCCTTTGCCATTTTTTATTGGAGTTGCATTAACTCGCAGGACAATTTGAGAATCAGCACAGTGGGTATAACAGTTAAAGGCCCAAATGGCTTCTCCATTTGGTCAGTTAACCTTTTATGTATCATGCACTGTTTTGAAAATTCTTGAATATTTCACATTTGTTGCCTTGGTGCATATCTTTGTCTTTTCCCCCTTATTGTGTTATTGTTTTGTTGGCAGCACATTAAAACATGAATACATATTTTTAAATTAACACTACTAATAAATTATTACTGTGGTAGTTCTGTTGCCTCTCTTGGGTTTGCAGAAGGATAATCCTATTATTGCTAATAATTTTCATTACTCCTTCTCACTATGTGCAAGTGTGACGCCATCTTTTGAGATCTGGATGCAGTGAACAGCTCTCTTTCAGGGCACCATGAAGCCAGAGCCGGATGCCCGGTCAGCTGAGCACACCACACTCAGTGGCTGCAGTCACCTCCCCGCCCTTGCTTCCTACCCACCACGCTCCTTTGCAGGCCACCAGGAGACCACGAACCTAAGCTGGCTTGAAGGCTTGGCTCTGGCTTCTGTGTTAAATTCAGGACCGAATTTAATTTACTCTGTATTTATTTTGTGTTTATATCCACAAGTGTGCTTCTCAGACTTCCACTGGAAGCACTGAAAGTGAAGCCAACTAGGCCTTACCTGCTAAACGTCCATTACCTCCTGGCAGGGCCATCAAATTATGAATCCATCAACAGTTTAATTCACTGATGAATTTGCAGACCTTATGATCCACTTACTTTCCAAAGCCCTACCTCTATGAAGGACCAGGCTCTCAACACTAAACCTTTGGGAATGTATTGTACCCAGTCCACGACACACCCATTTGGTGTTGGGGGTTGTGCACATGTTCTCTCAATGAGGACATGTACAGACTGAGAAGGATGACAAATTACCTTGAATGCTCACATTTGCATCCATTAGTATACTTTAAGCTGCAAGGAACAAAAGCTCCAAATTCAATTTACATTAAGCAATGAGGATGATTTATTATGTCACTTAACAAGAAGACCTGAGATAGGGCACCTCTAAGTTTGAAGTCTGTTTGCAGTGACTAGCTTCTTAAGCTTGATTGATTTAGCTCCCAGACAGATTGTGCATTCTCCCTGTGTTGCACATCTCCTCCCGATCTCAGAAAGGCTTCAGCCATTCCAAGTATGATATCCAGCAAGACAATGTTTAGGAAAGCTAGAGATTCTTTCCCTGTGTTTCTCTTTTTCCAGTGGAGAAAACAACTCCCAGGAGACTTGCTCTGCTGTCTCACGGGCCACATTCACCTTTATATGCTAACCCTGCAGCAGAGGGAATGATTATCATGTTGATTGGGGGAGTCTGCTCAGGAATTATCCCTATTTCAAGTGGGGAAGGAAAGAGGCCAACATATGTCAGAGTTCAGCATCTGACAAGGAGGATGAGCTCTGGGTCACTTAATGCTGATAATGCTATAAGGTGAAGAGCATGTTGAAATCTCTACAGTGGCCAACACCTTTGAATCCCCAGACTAGGACAAGTTCCCTTTCAGATAGGTTGTCACGCTAAATATAGTCTGTTAAATGTATGATGGATATTGTGAAACAGAAAATATTCAAAGGGAAGTTTGGTGGTGGGGATAATGAGGGGCAAAGAAAAAATGTGATGTGATATAAAAGGGGAAACAAAGCTTATGTATTTAGGAGTGAGAGGTTGTGGAGTGGGTAGGAGAATGGGAAAAAAATGCGAATTACATTGTGTCATATACTGGTAGAAATTCCCAATATTATGGGATAATAATATGATGTATATCTATACTGTACCACTAAAGAAATGGAGCAAGAAAAGAAATATACCAACAAAATCAATTTTAAAAGTAAAAAAGGATAAATGTCATATAAAGTATTCTCTGTAACCACCAAAGGATGAAGTTAAAAATCTGTAGCAAAGAGAAAACTGAAGATACACAGATTTGTTCAAGGTAGACAGCACAGCCCCTAATAATTAATGTTTGAGGGAAGAAATAAAAAAAGGTAGAAAAATTTTAGAAACAATGAGAATAAAAATATAACATTGCAATTGGAAAATAGAAAATATTCAAAGGGAAATATGGTGGAGGGGGAGTAATGGGGGGTAAAGAAAAAATGCGATGGTAATAAGAAAAAGAGAAAGCTTATGTATTTAGAGGGTGGGGGTTATGGGGTGGATAGGGAAATAGGAAAAATGAGAATTAAATTGTGACACATACTGATACAAATTCCCAATATTGAGTGTGATCATGCTGTGTATATACAGTATACCAATAAAGAAAAAAATCTTTAAAAATTTTTAATGAGGCTGGGTGTGGTGGCTCACACCTGTAATCCCAGCACTCGGGAGGCAGAGGCAGGAGGATTGCTGAGTTCGAGGCTTGCCCGGGCTACATAGTGAGCTCAGAGTCAGCCTGAACTACAAAACGAGACCCTGTCTCAAAAAAAAAAAATTTTAATGAGGAGGAAGTTAATTACTTTGACGATCTTTACCTCACTTCTCCTTCCTCCTCCACTGGCCCTTACCTATATCCCCAGCTAGAGGCTGAAAGAAACTTTAGCATCGGTTGTAGCAAGCCCTTGTAAAGGGGTGTCACCCTCAACTTGAGAGGATGGAGATGGTCCTGAGACCTGAGCTAGGGATTGAGCATGTGTCCAAAGGCCCAACTCTTCTGGACATTTTGTGTGTCTTCATGTGACCACCATGGGTTCAGGCTCGAGTTGAACATGCTAACCTTCCACATACACTGCTTCTCCTAATGCTTCACCTCTGTGCTCTTAAAAACGGTCATAACCCACGTGGCAACACCCCCCCCCGCAAGGGAGGTGATCACTGGGTACTACTGTACTAGTACAAGTAAAAACTGAAAAAAATTTAAAAACTAACTACAACAACAACAAAACAGTCACATCAACACATCACCTTACACCTGTTGGACATGTGCTGCTTTAATAAACTGTCCTCATTTTGTCAGGACCGCCAGTTATGCTTTCCATCTACCACACCCTCAAAATACCACTGTCTTTGACTCTTTCAGCCAAATGGAAAGCTTTAAGATCTTTCAATACCAGATTTAGGACCCACTAAAAATATGACCCATTTACTCTGAACTCTGAGCACATCAGTTGACCCTCCACAGATTCCAGAGCTTAGAGATGTATACATCTAGAGAGATTTAAGCCTGACCTTTTAACGTCCTTTTAGAGTAGTTCACCTTCGTTCAGAGCCATTGAAAAATCCACATGTATGTCTTGCTTTAACAGCCTTCTTGGAAGTGTCAGAAGTATTATCTATTCCAAGATGGAAGAGGAAAAAAAAATCATTGAAATTAACCTTATTTCTGTGCAATGTAATCTTTCAGAGTGGACATTCAATAGGGCAGCATTAAAACCTTAATTGCCTGTCAAAAGGAGATTTTTCTCCAAAATCACCATCCTTTGGAAAAATGTTGTGAAGAAATTTGGTGAAGAAACCTTTACTTACAATACCTGTTTATTTTTATTCTTTTGAATCCTAGCCCAGGCAAGCCTGGAACTCAGCAATCCTCCTGCCTCTGCCTCCTGAGTGCTGGGATGACAGGCATGAGCCACCACGCTGGACACTGTGGTATGTGGTGTTGATTACTGGTGGGCGTGAGTCACCACGCCCAGCATTGTATGTGGTTACCGGGGATCAAACTCAGGACCTTGTGCTTGTGAGGCAGGCACCAGAACCACTGAACTAAATCTTCGACCCCTCAAGAGAAAATTTTAAAAAGGTTGTGCATGTAGCTCAATGGGAAGGCCCTAGGTTGAATCCCCAGTACTGAAGAAAAAAAAAATAAAATAAAGAAAACACTGCCTCAGGAAGGTGAACAAAAATCAAGGAGCATGGAAACATTACCCAGTCACATCGTCTGCACAACTGGGTTGAAGTGAAGTCCGCAGACAATCCAGGCCAAGCAGGAGGTCAAAGGCTCCTCTGCTCACTCTTCCTGCACAGCCACTAGCTGTAGGGCAGGAGCTTCTCACCTCAAATTCCTGCTGCCGGGGAACAGAGGTCAGGTGGAAGGCTTTAAC
>PVIC010047843.1:0-13724 GCA_004025085.1 Thryonomys swinderianus | reverse complement strand
GAGCTCAGGGCCAGCCTGAACTACAAAGCGAGACCCTGTCTCAAAAAAAAAAGAATATATATCACTTGATTTTGTTATGCTTTTGAATTTTCTTTTTCTTTCTTTTTTTTGAGACAGGTTCTTACTTTATAGTTCAGGCTGGCCCTGAGCTCACTATGGAGCCAAGGCAAGCCTTGAACTCAGCAATCCTCCTGCCTCTGCCTCCTGAGTGCTTGTTTTACAGACGTCAGCCACTACACCCAGCATTGGAGTATGTGGTACTGATTGCTGGTGGGTGTGAGTCACCACTCCTAGTATTGTTGTATGTGGTTACCGGGTATGGAACTCAGGACCTTGTGCTTGCTAGGCAGGTGCCAGAACCACTGAGCTAAATCGCAGGCCTGATTTTTTTGTTTTTTGAATATATTTTCTCCTGTTAATTTTTTTGTTGTTGTTGGGGGCATGGGAAGAGTGTTGAGACAGGGTCTTGCTATGTAGTTCAGATTGGACTTAAACTTACTGTGTAGCCCAGATTGTCCTTGAATTGTGGTATGCTCCTGCCTCAGTCTCTGGGGTGCTAAGCTGTACTGGTGTGCAGCACCATTCTCTAGCTGTTTTCATTTTTTTTAAAACAAACTGCTTCAGTAAGTAGGTCATTTTCATTTTGATATTTTTTTCTAAGAGCTCAAGCAAAAAATGGATGAAAACCAGTTGAAAAACTCATGAAATTTTCACTATAGCATCAAACTGCTTTTTATCTGATTTCTGAGGTACAAATCTCTTTTTTAAACATTAAAATCTTTATAACCTCCACCACCTCTGGCCACAGTGGTGTAACAGTGCCAGACTAATCCTCCTACTAAATAACCTTCCTACTAAAACACCTATAAAACAGGGCAAAATACATATATATTTTCCTGCAGGGACACCAGTCATTGCAGAATTATCATCTGTGTGTGAAGAACAAACTGTTGCCCCAGTTTTTGGTCTGGACACTCATTTTGAATCAGAGCACAAGAAGGAAGATCCAAGAAGAACGAAGTGTTCTTGCTGATGACATTGAGGGGGAGCTGAGATCAAGCTGGAAGGAGGCCAAGGCAGATGGAAGTTACAGGGAAGAGTGCCAGAGGGGAAGATGCTACCTAGGTAAAAGTTCCATAACTGTGTAGATGTCCTCTTGAAACTGCTGAACACTGAGATATACATTCAAAGGACAATATCCCATAAGGCAAGGGCAGGGTTTGGAAATGTTTGAGATTCAACAAACCAAAAAGGAAATTACTCCTGATGAACAGGTACACTCAGTTAAGCAACTGGAAGGGCCCTGCTCTAATACAAAGACAAAACTATCATTATCTACTTGACAATTAAAATAACTAAGCTTGAATATAACCTTGTAAATAGCAAGCTGAGCTGCAAGAAATTTAACTTACTTTCCAGGAGAAAGCCCATCACTTTTTAAGGCTACAAAATTTATATACACAATAATGTGAAATTTATTTATGACTGGTAACCAGGAGCAAATATTGGGCTGGAGATGTAGCTCAGTGGTTCTGGCGCCTGCCTCGCAAGCACAATGGTCCTGGGTTCAATCCCCCGTAACCACATACAATGCTGGGTGTGGAGACTCATGCCCACCAGCAATCAATACCACATACCACAGTGCTGGGTGTGGTGGCTCAGGCCTGTAATCCCAGCACTCGGGAGGCAGAGGCAGGAGGATTGCTGAGTTCCAGGCTTGCCTGGGCTACATAGTGAGCTCAGGGCCAGCCTGAACTACAAAGCGAGACCCTGTCTCAAAAAAAAAATTTATCAATATTACCAAATGGATAATAGAGTTGAGGGAGTTAACGATTAAGGATGCTGAAGTATCTATTGTACCATGCTTAAGTAAATAAAAGAAAATATAAACCTAGAGAAGTAGAAAATTTTGTTTTTTTTGAGAGAGGGTCTCGCTTTGTAGTTCAGGCTGGCCCTGAGCTCACTATGTAGCCCAGGCAAGCTTGGAACTCAGCAATCCTACCTCTGCCTCCTGAGTGCTGGTATTATAGGCGTGAGCCACCACGCCCAGCATTGTATGTGGTTAACGGGATCGAACTCAGGACCTTGTGCTAGTGAGGCAGGCGCTGGCGCCACTGAGCTAAATCTCCGGCCCTAGAAGATATTTTTCAATGTACTGAAAAGTACTGTGCAAATTAACAGATTAGAGAATATGGAGGTTGAGAATAAGCCAATTTGAAGACCTAGCACTAGAGAATATCCCAAATAAAGCCAAAATGAACAATTTAAAAATAAAATGAACAGAGCTTCTGCAACTTACAAGGCAATAATCATGTAGTTTACTATGATGAGATTTCTTGAAGTAATTTTATTGAATGAATAATTTAAAAACCATGTAGCCAAGTGTGGTGGTGAATACCTTTGATCCCCAGCTGCTTGGAAAGCTGAGGCAAAAGGATGACAAATTTGAGATCACCCTGGGCAATTTAGTGAGATACTGTCTCAAAGTTAAAATGCCTGAGAATACATCTCAGCATTCCCTGAATTCAATCTCAGAAGTGAGATAGAAATCTGGAGAAAGCTGATCTCCCTTCCAAGAAACTCAAGGAACTCTATGCAGAATGCAGAGTGAAGAAAGAAAGAAAGAACTAACATCCTACTTGATGGCGAATAACCAAATGCTACCTTTCTAGCCCAGTAACAAGGATGTCTGTCCCCAGCACTGCGCTTCAACATTATATCGTAGGTTCTAGACTGTTCCATACACAAAAAAGAGAAATATTCAGCAATCCACAGATAGATGCATCATGGTAAAAAAAAAAAAAAGTTTAAAGGCAAAAGGAACACTTTGAAACATCAAGTGAAATATAGCTCATCACTTACAAAGGAACTCCAATGAAATTAACAGATTATTTCTCACTGAAAATAGTGGAGATCAAAAAGTAGGATTATACAATATGCTCAAGGAAAAAACTGTCAATCAAGAATCCTGTACACACTAAAGCTACCTTAAAAATGAAGGTGAACTAAAAACTTTCTCCTATCCAAGTAATAACCAGGCCCAACCCTGCTCAGCTTCCGAGATCAGGTAAGATTGGATGCATTCAGGGTGGTATGGCTGTGGACATTCTCAAATAAATAAAAACAGCAAAATTGTGTCTAATAACACTGTCTTATAAGTTCTTTGGCTGAAAGTGGTTCTAGCCAGAAAAAATTAAGACCACTGGTAAATGTAATTATGCAATTATAAGAGACATTGTAAATGCTATTCTTGGTATTTTAAATGACTCAGCAATTTTTTTTTTTTTCTTTTTGGAGACAGGGTCTCACTTTGTAGTTCAGGCTGGCCCTGAGCTATGGTGCCCAGGCAAGCCGCCGTGAACTCAGCAATCCTGTCTCTGCCTCCTGAGTGCTGGGATGACAGGAGTGAGCCACCACGTCCGGCACTGTGGTATGTGGTATTGATTGTTGGTGGGCGTGAGTCTCCACGCCCAGCATTATATGTGGTTACCGGGGATCGAACTCAGGTCCTTGCGCTTGTGAGGCAGGTGCCGGAACCACTGAGCTACCCTCCGGCCCAGATTCAGCAATTTTGTAAGGTAAAATGCATATGATGTATTGTTGGGGCTGTAACATGGAAATATATTTGCAATTAACAGCACAAAAGAGATTGATGGGTTTGCAAAAGAGATTGCTACAAGTTTGCATTGGGTTTAAAGTTATTGTAGATGGTAATTCAAATCCATGGGAACTGGTGAAAATATCAGAAATAAGAGATTATTATAATTCAAACTCTAAATATAAACTTGTTCTCTTTTCATATCTGCCATGAAATACATATAATTATAGGAAGTGATGATTATAACAATAACATACTATAATATTTATAGATATGGTATATATAACAGTACCACTAAAGGGATAAAGAAATAGAGATATTTAGGAGCAATATTTCTATATTTCACTGAAATTAAGTTAGTATATGTCTGAAGCTGTTCCTGCTAAAGTGGATGTGGTAGGACCTAGATAAATCACTAAGGAAAGAACTTCAAAAACCCCCAGAAAACACGGAATAAACATTAAAAAAATTTAAAGTACTATATTAGAAAATACTTAACACAAATCAGTAAAAGAATAATAGAGGAATGAACATGAGCTACACAAAAAAAAGTAAAATGGCAGATACTATATCAATAACATTTAATACCATATCAATAATAACATGAAGGGATCAATAATCCAATAAATGGTAGAGATTGTAATTGTGAATAAAAATAATCTAATTATAGTGTGTCTATAGGAGACATATTAGTTTAAAAAAGTACAAAAGTTGATGGGCCAGAGATATAGCTCAGTTGTTCCAGCGCCTGCCTAGCAAGCGCAAGGTCCCTGGTAACCATATACAACAATACTGGGCATGGTGACTCATGCCCACCAGCAATCAGTACCACATACCACAGTTGCTGGGCTTCATGGCTCACGCCTGTAATCCCAGCACTTGGGAGGCAGAGGCAGTAGGATTGCTGAGTTCGAGGCTTGCCTGAGCTACATAGTGAGCCTAGGACCAGCCTGAACTACAAAGCGAGACCCTGTCTCAAAAAAAAAAAAAAAAGTCAAAAGTTGAAAGTGGAAAAAAAGTATACCTTAACTATAAGAAGGTGAAGTGGCAATACCAGTATCAGACAAAGTAGATTTAAAAACCAACAAAATGTTATTACAGATAAAACTGGATATTTAATACTGTAAAGCAATCCATCAGAAAAATTTATAGTTGTAGACATTTACATAACAACAAAGCATCAAAATTTATGAAGTAGAAACTGACAGAAAACAGAAGCAAAATGGGCAATTCCACAATAGTAATTGAAACGTCAATACCCCGTTTCAGTTACAGATGGAACACTTAGGAATCAACAAAGAAACGGAAATGTAAAAAACGTTATAAAGCAAGTAGGCCTAGGATCTGGTGACCTGAGAATATATCTAGGTGGTAGAGCATTTGCTCAGCATGTGCCAGGCCCTAGGTTTGATCTCTAGAACAAGAAATAAAAAAAGAGTAGGCCTAGCAGACATCTCCATCAAACAGCAGAACACATACTCTTCTCCAGTGCCTTGAACGTAATTCAGGATAGACCATATGCTAAACCTTAAAACAAACTTCAATACATGTAAAAGGATAGAAATAATAGAAAGTATGTTCTGTGGCCAGTATGAAATGAATTCAGAAATCAATCACAAATTTGGAAAACATTATTTGGAAGTAGCACACTCCTCGATGATCAGTAAGTTAATAGAAGAAATCAAAAGGAAACTTAGAAAAATCTTTGAAAGGAATGAATATGAATATACAACAATAAGGCTATGAAATGTATCTGACAGAGGCTAGAGTATAATTTATAGCTGTAAATGTATTAAAAAAGAATGATCTCATAATTTCTAAGAGGAACAATATAAACCTGAAGTAACCAAAAGGAAGGAAATTTTAAAAATTAGATTAGAAATTAATAAAATAAGGAATGGGGCAAAACAATTGGGGAAATCAAAGGAAACAAAAACTGGGAAGATTCACAGAAACTTGACAAATCATGGTAGGCTCTATTGTGCATTTCTCCCTATTAAGTCAGGAAAGAGGTGCAGAAATGTTGCCTGTCTCTATAGGGACAATGAAAACACAGTTTTGTCTCAGGATTGTGTTAACTCTCTGATAACGTAGCAATGTATGATTATGTGTCATAATATAGTCCTAAAAGACCTAGACTGTCTGGGAATCCTGCAGATTGTTTATCCATCCATTACATTGCTGACTTCACGCACACCAGAGAAAAGAGCCAGCTAGTGTGCTGGAAGCCTTGACAAGACATGTGCTCTAGAAGGCAGTGAATGGATCCTATGACATAGGGGGAGCCCAGTACTTGAAGTTTTAGGAGAATTAAGGTGTGCCAGGGCATTGCCTTTAAAGTGAAAACAAACTGCTGCAGGTTGTGTGTCTTACCACACAAAAAGAAGCACTGTGTCTGATAGAACACTCCGGAGTTTGTATCCACCAGCCTGTACACCTCAAGGGCGGCCCATATACTGAGTAGCACGGAGGCTGCCAGCTGTCACAGGGACTGGTACAGCGAACACTCAGTACTCGCAATATGTGGGACCAACATAAAACAGGTATGTGGGGCCCTTTGTCTAGAGAGCAGGAAAACACCAGGGCATGGAGCTCAGTGGTAGAGCACTTACCTAGACACATCACGGCCCTAGGACCAATCAGACGAAGCTCAAAGAGAAAGGTGTCGCTGAAGTTACTAAAACATCAAGCTTTTCTTTAAAAACATTATTTACAAAATGTATAGTGAAGTGCCGGGCGTCGTGGCTCACGCCTGTCATCCCAGCACTCGGGAGGCAGAGACAGGAGGATTGCTGAGTTCGAGGCTTGCCTGGGCTACATAGTGAGCTCAGAGCCAGCCTGAACTACAAAGCGAGACCCTGTCTCAAAAAAAAAAATGTTATAGTGATACATAAATAACAATCTTACTGCAAAATTTTTGGTGCTATAAATTTATTTTGACAATAAGACTATTAATATATCTTGATTGATTTTTGACTTCTTTTTCTGCAAATTCATTTCTTGCACCATCACATACTTTTGGCAAATTAATTTTCATTTGATATAGCTGAAAATAAGGCCAGTTGTTATTGACAAGTGCAAGTAAGTTTTTTAATTTTTAATTTTTATTTTTTTAGTTTTTTTGAGACAGGGTCTCGCTTTGTAGCTCAGGCTGAACCTGAACTCACTGTGTAGCCCAGGCAAGCCTTGAACTCAGCAATCCTCCTGTCTCTGCCTCCCGAGTGCTGGGATTACAGGCGTGAGCCACCACGCCCAGCCAGTAAATTTTTCCAAAGTAACTGATACTGTTGCTTTCGGGTGTATTTTGCAGGCTGTTCAACAATAGATTACATTTCTGTCCAATTATTTAAAAATAGAAGTATTAGTACATGTTGAACTGATCATTCTTCTAGAATAATTTTCTGGAATTACTTTTACCTTTTCCCATTAGTCAGTTGTTAGTCTGAATTTAATTTTAAATGTAAATTATAAATTATTATACTTCTGTAATTATAAAATTGTAGCTGTCCCAACAACTGATATATTACATTGTAATGTTTTCTTTGGTACTTCCTATAGTTTATGAATGTCAGCCAAGAAACCCCAAGTGACTTCAAGCTTTAATACAATTTAAAGTACTATTTTATGCATTCTATCACTGTATCTTAGGTTACAAGGAAAAATTATTTTTTTTTGAGACAGGGTCTCGCTTTGTAGTTCAGGCTGGCTCTGAGCTCACTATGTAGCCCAGGCAATCCTTGAACTCACAGCAATCCTCCTGCCTCTGTCTCCTGAGTGCTGGGACTATAGGCATGAGCCACCACCCCCGGCACTGTGGTATGTGGTGTTGATTGCTGGTGGGCGTGAGTCACCACCCAGCATTGTATGTGGTTTCCGGGGATCGAAGTCAGGACTTTGTGCTTGTGAGGCAGGTGCCAGAACCACTGAGCTAACCCTCCAGCCCAGAAAAATTAATTTTAAAAGACTTTTCATTAATAATTGGTTCATTTAAAATTTTGTATAAAATTGTATACTTTACTTTAAATGTATATATTGAAGTCTTATGGATATTTGATTTGCCATGTTGCAGAAGTTTTCAAAACTAGACTCTAGGGCCAGGGATTTAGCTCAAGTGGTACTGTGCCTACCTTGCAAGTATAAGGGCCTGAGTTCTTTCCCTAGTACCACAAAAAAAAAGAAGGAAGGAAGGAAGGAAGGAAAGGAAGGAAGGAAGGAGAAAGGAAGGAAGGAAACTGCACTCTGAACTGAAGGTGTAAGCGTATGATAAATATTGTGAAATAGGAAGAAAATCTAAACTCTGAAGAGTCCTAATTGCTTCTTGATAGACTTTATTACAATGTCCACGTGGGCTTTTATTTTTGTATCAGTTTGCAGTTCCCATCCCAGCGCTCAGGATTTATTTGTGCAAATGACACAGACATGGAGTTTAGGAACCAGAGAGGCAACCTGGACTCCTCGAGTAAGTCCCAGCCCTGGCCTTGTGCAGAGTCCATTATTTGCTCTTCAATCACCCTCGCCCTTGCCAGCAGCACTGCTGCTCAGTTGCTACTCTCTGCACCTTCACTATCACCACATGGGGCTGGGCCCACCTGACACCCGCTGATGAGCCCCGAGGGACCCTAATTGTCCTGATGCTGTGCTTGTGACCATAGCTTGGTGCAGGTGCTCTGTTCTATTTCCTGGCATGGCTGTCTGTTCTGCTCATGCACATGTCTTGTTGTCTTACTTAAATTCACAAGATAAAAAAAAAAAGTTGAGCCAGACACAGTGGTGCATGCTTATAGTCTCAGCACTCAATATGCTGAGGTGAAGGATGGCTTGGGCCTAGAAATCTGAGATGACCCTGGGCAACATAGTGAGATGTGGCCTCAAACAACAACGAGAATAAACAAAACCCACATAGATTAAAAGATAAAATTATTAGTGACTTCAAGATGGTGACAATAGAATAGTAAGCCAAGCACAGAGACCTTCTGAGTGTGGGACTTTGTGGAATTGCAGAGATTGGATGGCTGTGGCGCTGTCCTGACAGCAGGTCCAAGCTGTGGGACAAGCAGGTCTTCTGCTCAGTCATACACTTTGGCAGTCTCTGTGATGTTCCATGCGCTAGTGGTGGGAAAGAATGTCATGTGGAGAAGCCTCAGTAGGAAAACCACAAGGGAAAACCTAAGGTTTTGGAGGAAGATCTTGCCATTTGTAATATGGATTATGCCCCACTGGAAAATGGCTATGAGCTCTGGTAAAAATGGAACTTTAAGCCATGAGACATAAAGTACCCATGCTGCCTACACTACTCATGTGTTGGAGCCTCTTGGATGCCCCAGTTAACAACACTGGCCAAGACTCGTGTGAATTCTGATAAGACAAAATAGTATGTCCAGCGTTGAGTAGGACCAAGTGCATGAATATGTAGTCTAGACTCCAACATATCTCAAGATGGTTACACCAGTATCCCTCTCTCAGCTCACTACGTTGAGACCACTCTGGACAACATAATGAGATCCAGTCTCAAAAAACAACAAGAATAAACAGAGAAACAAACTGACTAACTAAAAACCCCTCCATAGTGGTGAATAGCCTGGTGAATGGTCATTAGTCTGGAAGAAAAAAGTTTGGATTGGGGATATGGAGGTGATAGTGTGTGAAGATCTTTGTATTATATACTATATATTGATGTCCTCCAGGAAATATTCACTATGGAAGAGGCACTAAACAAATAAAACAAACTCACCTATTGATGCTGGCCAAACTTTGCAAATGGCTACTCAAATACTGTTGTGATAGATATAACACTTCCTCTCTAAAAAATTTTAATATCGATGAGAGATCACAGTTTAATTTCTAACTGAATATGCATCATATCCTCTGTATTTTTGCAAAGGAAAGCTTATATCCTGTCATTTGAAATCCAGTTATTAGTCAAATTAGGTAGTCTAAGTTTCTATAAGCATCCAGTTTTCTGACTGAATTTCAGTTTGTATCTGTCAGCTTTTCTATTGCGGAAACAAAATAACTGACACCTGCAGTTTGAAGGAGGAGAGATTTATCTTGGTTCCTACTTTCAGGGGCTTCAATCCACGGTTGGCTGGCTGCAAGGCAGAAATGGCATGGTGGAAGGGCACGGAGGAGGAAAGCTCAACCCATGGCTGCCAGGAAGCAGAAAAGGGTAGCATACACCCCCCCTAGTAATCTGCTGTTTCAGTCCAGGCCTCCTAACAGCACACTCAGCTACTGAGGAATACATTTATTCATTGAATTTATCCACTGATGGGCATAGTCCTCCATGATCCAATCACCTTCCAAACGCATGGAACTTTGTGGGACATTTTAGATCTCAGCATAACATTACCCAACAATAACACTTCTTATTTAATGATTCTCTGCTACATATTAATATGTATTTCCTAAATTTTAGAAGTTGGATGGCTTTTAACCATACCTAGTAGAAACACCCCCAAAAGAGGATTTCCAGGACTATTTCAGAAAGAGGCAAAAATGAAAGGATTAAGTGCATTCAAAGTGAAAGGGGAGTGTATTGAGGAGGCATTATTGGTAATATGCTTTTTACTGTAGTAGATTTTTTTTTTGAAACAGGGTCTCGCTTTGTAGTTCAGGCTGGTCCTGAGCTCACAATGTAGCCCAGGCAAGCCTCAAACTCAATCCTCCTGCCTCTGTCTCCCAAGTACTGGGATTACAGGCACGACCCCCTCCCCTGGCATTGTGGAATGTGGTACTGATTACCGGTATTGTTGTATGTGGTTACCAGGGATGAACCAGGGACCTTGCATTTGCTAGAGAGGTGTCCAAACCACTGAGCTAAATCTCCAGCCCCTGTAGTAGATTTTTTAAAAATTTGAAGATTCACTGTACTTTTGATTATCTATGTGTATAAGTAAAAAAAAAATTGAAAAAAGGGCAAAACATTTTGAGACTGAGAAATTCCTTATAAAGTAATGTTTTATAAATCATGTTCTTTATTACATATAATTCCTCTAGAAAATAGTTCCTCTTGTTTCTTTCCATACTTTACAGAAAAAAAACTTTCTTCTTGAGTAATTAGGAAACATTACTACTTGACAAGTGAGAACAAATACTGAGAAAATAGACACTTTAAGAATAAATATGAAGACATAATTTTATCTTTAAAAACCGCTGCTCTTAAGATAGTGATTTTAAACTCCCATAGAATCAGTTGCTAATTGGAATAGATTCTGTTTTTGTATTTCCTCCATCTGTTCTGATTCATCCATTTGTCTGCCACCATCTCTGAAGCATTTTATAGAATGCATTATATTAGAAAGCATTATATAAAAGAGTGATAATAACCTGGAACAGATTTCCTTTCTTCAGTCTTTCTAGTCCAAATTTGTCTTATAAACCATTCCTGGCTCACACCTAAATCACTACCTTTGTGAGACCAATCCTCTTTTACACACTAGTCATCCACAAGTGATATATTAAAGTGTTATGGAAATTTGACCCAAGTTTGAAAGAAGTGGGATGTCAATCATAAAGGATTGTGAAATATGATTTCATGTATTAATAAAATGAAATATTATATAATCACTAAGAACATGTTATAGAAAAATTATTGACCCATAGAAAATATTTGTATATTATTGAAAATAAGCATCAAATAAACCATGGTATGTACAAATTCTAAAAAAAAAAAAGTTGGATGGCTTTTAAAAGTACTAACATCTTTGTACTTCCCATCCTATCTTTGTGGATTGAAAAATATAAAAATCTTCCTCCTATCTAATGACTGAATTGATACTATAAGTGTATTGTACTCAAGTAAATTATAAACAGCAAAATTAAAGGGCAAAACTGAGTTCCCATGAGGACAAACTGAAACTCAGCAGTAGCCTTTTGTATTACTCTCCTGACTCAGGAAATGAGTAATCCCAAAAAGATTAGAGTAAAAAGATTAACTGCTAGCTATCAGAAACTATCTATCTAAGAATAATGACAACTTTCACCATAGTAATTCAGTCTTTTTGGTATATCTTCACATGCTAAAAAATTATCAAAATATTGAGAGTCTTGGTGAGGTAGTTTTAAATGAGAGTTATTACTGAGACTTTGTTACAGGTTTGGAAATAATTTAAGTGGTCACAATCTCACATTCTATAGATTATTCTCTAGATTTACATAAATTGCAGCAATTTGAACTCAGAGAGGTTCCTTTTTTTTGAGACAGGATTTCTTTATGCGTTGAACTCACAGCGATCCTCTTGCCTTAGTTTCCCAAGTGTGGGGATTATAGGCATGTGTCACCACGACCGGATTTAGAGAGAGGTGCTTTCTATGTCTTTGTAGTTTTATTGCAAATGTATGACATGAAATTAGTAGTATAACTTCTTTTTTTTTTTTGAGACAGGATCTCGCTTTGTAGTTCAGGCTGGCCCTGAGTTCACTGGGTAGCCCAGGCAAGCCTGGTACTCAGCAATCCTCTTGCCTCTGCCTCCTAAATGCTGGGATTACAGGTGTGAGCCACCCCGCCTGGCATTATGGTATGTGGTACTGATTGCTGGTGGGCATGAGTCACCACGCCCGGTATTGTTGTATGTGGTTACCAGGGATCAAACCAGGGTCCTGCACTTGCTAGGCAGGTGCCAGAACCACTGAGCTAAATCTCTGGCCCTTAATATAACTATTTAAACATTAAGCCTAAGTTTTCATATTTAAAAGCTGGCTATAATCAGCAACATCGTTAACCTCGGTAAATTTCATTTTAGCTATTAGTCTCAGTCGCAGTGTTTGACAGTTAGGCTCTGTTGGATGAAGCTTCTCTCTTAACTCCAAGCAGTCACAGAGCCCCCCCCCCCAGTCACTTTGGAAGATTAATGTGGTGTGGAAAAGGGATTGTTCTTTACCAACATTACTTCTAGAATTCTATTTAGAGGAGCTCACTTTTTTAGGAGGTAGGTGTTTAGTTGATGTTTTCTCTGGTTTTTGTTTTATTCATTCAATTAATTAATTCAGAAAACATTTATTAATCATCTACAATGTGTCACAAAATATTTTAGGTAATGGACATATGTGAATGAACAAAACAGACAAATATTCCTGCCCTCCAAGATGTATATTTTAGTGGCAGAAGACAGATAATAAAATAAGTCAGGAGGTTATATATCATATGGGAAGGTTATAAGTAGAGTAGGAAAAAAAGAGAAGAAAGGAAGGAAATAAAAGATTACTGGAGGATGGGAAGCTGCAATTTCAAGTAGGGTGGCCACGGATGGATACACTGAGGACATTTAAGATTCAACTGGACCAGGCGAGAGAAGAGTTAGATGGATGTCTGGGGAAAGACCATTGCAAAATGTACAAAGACCTTCAGTCTGCTTTCCTACTTAGTTTTTAGTTTGCTAATTTCTTCTCTTTCAGTAATTTGGTGATGAGGAATGGGAAATAACTTTGAAATTTTGATTAATTTGCCTGTTAATATACTGTTTTCTTGGCCTTTTTTTGTTTAAAGATTACATGTCATAATTCATTTCACTGTTTTTCCATTAGACAATCAGGGTTCTTCCCATGTAAAAAAAAATCTGTTTTTTTTTCCTTTTTTTTGGTACTGGGAATCGAACTTGGGCCCTTGTGCTTCCAAAGTAGGTACAGTACCACTTGAGCTAAATCCCTGGCCCTCCCATGTAAAATTTTTAAACTGATTTTCTTGGCCTCTTTTTTTAGCCACTCCAGCTCTCTTTGAGTTTCTTTATCAGAGTTTTTGATGGAGACACCCTCAAGTGGAAGAGTGCTGAAGATCAGTAGTTATTCCATCTCTTCCAAAGGGGTAGAGACAGAGAGAAAGGGCTAGAAAGTCAACTAAGAGATTCAAAGTCAGCATCTATCTCTGAAAGTCCTGCTTGTTGCAAAGTTTGGTATGTGAAGGAGCCCTTTGGGTCTCATGCAATGCCGGCAAGTCAGGGAACCCTCCCAATGCAATAATAACATAATAAATAGTTCCTTTTTATTTCATATATTTTAGCATTAAATGGTAGCTGTAGAAATTATAAAGTAGTATTTCCATGATATTTAAACAATTATAGCTATGTAAGGGAAAAAGTTACAAAACTTCTGCTTTCTGTATATTAACTTGTTTCAGAGGGTCCTAGTCATC
>PVIC010047842.1:10000-13729 GCA_004025085.1 Thryonomys swinderianus | reverse complement strand
AAAGAAAAAGAGAGAGAGAGAGAAAAAGAAAGAAAGAAAGAAAGAAAGAAAGAAAGAAAGAAAGAAAGAAAGAAAGAAAGAAAGAAAGAAAGAGAAAGAAAGAAAGAGGGGGGAGGGAGGGAGGGAAAGAAGGAAGGAAGAAGGAACAAAGGAAGGAAGGAAGGAAAGAAGAAAGGGAAAGAGAGAGACAGAAAGAGAGAGAGAGAGAGAGAGAGAGATGGAAAACCAAGAATTTCTCCTTTAAATTCAAAACCTATCACCAAAGTGGAGAGTAGAAAAAAAGCCTAGAAAGGTTAAGAATACAGCAGATAAAGACCAGTGGAATAACGAGTATCAAAGTACAGGGAGGCAAGGGGAATAAATTCTAGTGTTGTATAATCATACAGATTTACTGCAGTTTATAACATTTATGCAGTTTATTATGTATTTTATAAAGAACTAGAAGAGTTTGAAACTTCCCAACATGAAGATATGACAAATATTTAACCAAAGAGAAATGTTAATTGCTCCAATATGATAATTAAACACTACATACACATAAAGAATTTTTGCATGATTCTCACTACACTGCATCCATACTTGCTATGTCAATTAAAACTTTTTAAAATAAACATACTAGTTCGGTGAAACTGCTGTGGAGTTTCACATCTATAATCCTACACATACTTTCTCCTTCGAAGATTTCAACTAGTGCCATGGTTTTAAATACTTCTTGCTCCCAGTGGCTCTCAAATTCACCTCTAACTGAACACCTCAAGTAGAACACTTAATTTCTGACAACAACCCTCCATGTCACAAAGCTGCTAATTGTGCCAATAGATGGCATCACCGACCACCCATGTGCACAAACTCAAAATGGCAGCTCTCCTCACTCCTTCCATTACTCTGCGCATAACCTGCTCAAAAGTCTTGCTGATTCAGCTTCCAAAGCACCGTCCCCAGCCAGTCAGCCTGTCCTCGTGTGCGCCACCACCGTGTCCGGCAGCAGAGCCCTGCGTGCTCCTGCACTTCCCTGTAGTTCAGTCACAGCCCTGTTCGAGCTCTGGTGGGTTCTAATCACCCACGCAGTGAAGAGCAGCGCTCTGCTCTCTTACAACCCTGCACAGTTGATGCACTCTTGGGGTGTAAGGACCTTCGGGGGCGTTTACTCTGTCAGCTTGGGGTCTCTGGCCACCGCTAGGTTTCAGCTTGTTCCCGTCTCTGTTTCCAGCTCGCTCCGCCTCTGTGGTGTCCAGGAGGGTGACTTAGTTAGCACAGGCTGGCGCATCCCTACCCGCCCTCGGTCCCCTGAGACGGGGCAGCCGTGACCGGCGAGAGGGCAGCTGCACCACCGCCGTCCACTCCCGGAAGCTGCTAGCACATCGCAGGCAGCTCGGACTCTGGGCCTGGGCCGGCCTCCACCCTCCTGGACGCGACTCTTCTGCCCTTCTTCTCACAGCCCCTGGGCCGTCGTGGCAGGGAGCCCAAGGGTTCGGCAGGGCTGCAACAGTGCCAGTCGCTCCCAGCCCCTTCCCTGGCTGCTCTGCTCTGCACAGGACGGCCCCACCTCCAGGCGCTGCGCGGGCGCCTCCCCAGGGATCCGGCAGAAGTCTGCCTGGCCCCACGATTCCAGCCAAGCCCAGCAGCGAGGCAGAGTCCGACCTGAGCTCACCTGGGACTTCTCTTCCTACTGAGCTCTCCCCTCCGCATCTCATTTGCTTGCTCCCCAACCCGAGTTTCCTCTGGTAGTTAATATCTCCGTCATGTCTTATGAGGGGATTCCAGCTGACCTGGGTGTGGATCACAGAGCTCTCCGGGAAGGCTACATCCCCACACATCCAAGCTTTCAGGATCTTTACCTACATATTTCCTCACCAAATTATAAATCACTGAGATTATACTATCCGAAGGTGGCATACACCTGTAATCCTGGCACTTGGGAGGCTGAGGCAGGAGGATCACCATGAGTTCAAATCCAGCCCAAATTACAGAGCAAGACCCTATCTCAAAAAGCCAAACAAGGGCCTGAGATTTAGCCCAGTGGTTCTGGTGCCTGCCTAGCAAGCACAAGGTCCTGAGCTCAATGCCCAGTAACCACATACCACAATATCGGGCGTGATGATTTACATGTACTAGCAATCAGTACCACATACCACAGTCCTGGGCATGGTGGCTCACACTTGTCATCCCAGCACTTGGAAGGCAGAGGCAGGAGGATTGCTGTGAGTTCGAGGCTCACCTGGGCTAAACAATGAGCTCTGGGACAGCCTCAACTACAAAGTGAGACCCTGTCTCAAAAAAAAAAAAAGCCCAAACAAACAAACAACTCCCTCCCAAAATTCATATCCCATCATTCTGTCTCCATATTAGGTTAGGAATAAAATTGGTACAGGGACTGTTGGCCTACAGTTAACCTGCATGTGTATGTTTCATAGACTTTTTATAATTTTAATGTGTTTCACCATATCTGTCTTATATATAACTATACACATACCCTCTCTCCCACTTAAACATCACCTCTCTTCTTCTCCACTGCCTCATGGACCAGTGAGAGTGATGACTCTGCCCACTGGCGCTCTGAGGTAACAGTCTGCTGCACTTCTATGCCACGGGCAGCAACTATCTGCTTCTACCCTGCGCCGGTCCCACTAGCTACTGTGGCTACACTGCCTCAGTCATTTTCATGACTCTATAACCTTACTTTGCTGAGCTCGGAAAGATGAATCATCTCCCTGGGATCATTAAACTAGGGTGCATCGCATAGAATTTGAATCAGAGTTCCCTGGCTCCAAAACTTATTTTCTTTCATGATTCTACAATGCTTAACAAGACAAAACTGTTTCTGCCTTACAATGATTCTCCAGTTACTCTAAATTTCAAGTCAAATTTTAAAATACTGGCTATGTACCCAACACTCCCAAACACTGCCTTGTTCAACATCAACAAGTAAGTTTCTGATTTCGGAACCATGAATTCATGTAAAAAGGAACTGTCAATAAGAACACTGTCTTGGGCCAGCAATTTAGCTTAGAGGTTCTGGTGTCTGCCTGGCAAACTCAGTGTCCTGGAGTTTGATCCCCAGTACCACATACCACAGTGCTGGGCATAGTGGCTCACACCTGTAATCACAGCATTCAGGAGGCAGAGCCAGGAAGATTGCTGTGAGTTTGAGGCTAGCCTGGGGTACACAGTGAGTTCGGTCTGAACTACAAAATGAGACCCTGTCTCAAATACAAACAAACAAACAAAAAACCGTTGTGTCTAAACCTCAGTTATCATCTGATAAAGCTGTGCAAAGCATAGGCAATATATACCAGTAATAAATCTGGATGGAGTCTTAATTATAATAGTTAATACAAGGCCAAAAGGAAAATGTAGTAATAGCTATATTTTTTAATTAAGTTATGGAGCTATAAAAGTGAAGTTGGAGTATGTGGAGATATCAAAGTGTGTGTTGTAATATGCATTGTGATGATTACATTCTGACTTTTGATAATATACTACACACAGGACAAATTAGTATAATCTTGCATACTCTATTAGAAAATTCTTTTGTAATATAGAATAAAAGTTATGAAACACTGTTCAAAATACATTGTGTATTTATGGTTTTCTAATTTGGATTTCTTTTACTCTAGGACAATGATACCCAACTCTTAATGGCATGACAATGGTTAGTACATTCTAGAACTAAAGATTCTACTTCTCTCATCTTTATGGACCAAACAATATCCACATGCCAACAGTGAG
>PVIC010047842.1:0-5000 GCA_004025085.1 Thryonomys swinderianus | reverse complement strand
GTGCCTCCCAAATGCTGGGATTACAGGTGTGAGCCACCATGCCCAGCGCTGTGGTATGTGGTATGTAGTACTGATTGCTGGTGGGCGTGAGTCACCATGTCCAGTATTGTTGTATGTGGTTACTGGGAACTGAACCAGGGAACTCAAGCTTGCTAAGCAGGTGCTGTGAACCACTGAGCTACATCCCCAGCCCCTAAAATGGTATGGTTTTTAAAGACCCCTATACACAGTCACCTATATACTTTTCATTATCTCTAATTTACTTATGCTACCTTATATAATGTAAATGTTATATAAATGTTATACAGTATTATTTAGGTAATAATGACAAGGAAAATGGTCAATATATGTTCAGCATAACCAATATATTTGATCCTCAGTTGGTTGATTCTACAGATGTGGAACTCACAGACTGGAGGGCCCACTGCATTACTAAATCAAAACAGCAACATATAAAAAGAATACTACATGGGCTGGAGATTTAGCTCAGTGGCTCCAGCACCTGCCTCAAAAGCCCAAAGTCCTAAATTTGATCCTTGGTAACCACACACAATGCTGGGCGTGGTGACTCACGCCCACCAGCCATCAATACCACATACCACAGTGCTGGGCGTGGTGGCTCACACCTGTAATCCCAGCACTCGGGAGGCAGAGGCAGAAGGAATGCTGGGTTCGAGGCTTGCCTGGGCTACATAGTGAGCTCAGAGCCAGCCTGAACTACAAAGTGAGACCCTGTCTCAAAAAACAAAAACAAAAAAAAGAATACTACAGGGCCAGGAATGGGGCCAGTGGTGCTGCTGCCGCCCTGGCAAACACAAGGTCCGGAGTTCCAGTCCCATTACTGGGGCGGGGGGGGACCACTACAGCACAGTGGAATTTATCATATAAAAGCATGACTGGTACGTGAGACACAGTCTCAAAAGCCAAAAAAAAAAAAAAAAGCAAGACTGGTTTATTATGAAAAAATCAGTCAATTGTGATTCCATACTAACAAAATAAAGGAAAAATATAATCTTATCAGATTTAGAAAAAGAAATTGATAAAACTCAGGACAAAATATTTTTAAAAAACTTTTAAGGAAAATTAGGTATAGAGGGAAACATCCTCAGTCTAGAAAATCCAAGGAAAATTTCTACAGCTAACCCCAAATTTGATGAAACATTTATTACCTCCTGCCTAAATCTGAACAGTTAATGATGCCTGCTGTAAAATTTACATTCAAAATTTTACTGGAGCTCCCATGCAGCAATAAAAGACACGTAGTGACTCTCTCAAAAGACGACAAACAAAAAGAGGGAAAAACCATCTTTTTGAAAATAGACTGTCTGACCCAAAGTTCTTTATAGTCTAAATTAATCTTAGCCACATTATGACAGCTTTATTTTTGTTCACATTAATATCAGATCTTTTAAAAACAAAAAATAAAAACTTTACTGTCTAATGACTACAGTAACAAAACTGAAATCTCAAGAAAATGTTAATACTTAGTTCATAATCCTCTCCCTCAATTTTTATGCAAGAGAGTTCAGCTTACATTTCTTTCTCCATTTCAAGTTGTTTTCCCAACTCTGTGGTCTTCAGCTCCAAATCTGTGCTCAGCTGTCTTTGCTGCTGAAGGTCCTGCAAAGCTTGCTCTTTGCTTGCTCTCATTTCAAGACTTTCAGCCTCTATTTTCTATGGCAGAAATATAGCAACTATTTTAATGTTGTTGATTATCAATCCACCATTAAATATTATGTATGGATACTTTACATTGTATTCAAACTGGAATTGATATAACATAAAAATAATCATAAAAAATTATTTTATAATAAAAAACACATTTTAAAATGATCACTGTGTTATCTATTTTAGAATCTTTCAAAGGACCTATCAGAATTTATATAGGTTTGGCACAATACAGTCCATGAATGTTTATTTTCCAAATTAATTCTGAACAAGAGAATAAACTTAAATATTCATTACTAGAGGAAAAATTAAGTCAAGTTTGAAAAAAATATGCAACCAGTCACTTGTGTGTTCACTGAAAAGCATCACTGTATCCACAATTAACAACACTAAGGTAATTATACTTAAAATTAAAATGCAGTTGTCATGTAATTCTTTTCATCTTTTCTCTAAATATAGAGCCAATTAAATTTTGATTTTGTTTCATAATCTTACTTTCAATGTTACTGTTGTTCTTCTCATATAGACATCTCATATAGAGTCACTGCATCTCCAGAAGGGTAGGTGCATGCTCCTGGCTCCTTCCTTCTCTCTGCTTCCAGGGTGTGGCAAATTGAGCACCTTTTCCGCCACAAGCCTCTCTGCCTTCACTTCTGCCTTGTAGTCATGGACTAAAACCATTAGCCAGAATAAACCTGTCCTCCTATAAGTTATGAGTGTTGGGTATTTTGTCCCAGAAATAATAATGTAACTAAGACAGATAAATCTAATCCAGTGCTGGTGAACCCACAGCACACATGCCACAGAGGGATATTTGTATCATTGAAGGCTCTAAATGGTTTGCTATCACTGATCTCATCATACCGTCACCACAGTAAAAAAATGCCACTTGGGATTGTAATAAAGTAGGATTCAATTTAATGGCCTAAGTGTGTTAAGTTTGAAGTAAAATCCAAAGGGTATAAATATGAAGAATTAAAAAGAAAAATTTACCATATCTAAAATATTATACAGGAATAAAGAGATAGGGACATGGAAAAAGAAATAATACAAGAGAATTTACAACAGTAAAAACATTAATAAATCATTGGCCTTGGAAATATTCTATAATGAAATCAGTATATGTCCACTGTCATTTATAAAAATACCGATTGATAAAAGAATTAAAACTAAAGATAGATTTCAAAATTAAGGTTAAAACGACCAGTAATTTTTTTTAATTTTTACAATAAAACTTGAACTGTGTTCATTAAAAACTGATTTCAGCTGGGTGTGGTGGCTCACGCCTGTAATCCCAGCACTCAGGAGGCAGAGACAGGAGGATTGCTGAGTTCGAGGCTTGCCTGGGCTACATAGTAAACTCAGAGCTAGCCTGAACTACAAAGCAAGACCCTGTCTCAAAAAAAAAAAAAAAACAAAAACACTGATTTCATGCAGATCATCACAAATTCTAATGCTATGAGTAGAAAATACGTCTAAATTCAACTTGTTTCATACAGACCTTGATTTGACCTTCTAGCTCTTCAGTTTTTTGTTCTAGAGAAAGGTGTTTCTCTTTGTATTCTTTAAGATGACTTTCCAACTGACTGCAGTGTTCCTGCTTGTCTTGTAATTTTGCAGTGACCTGATCCAACTGAGTAATGACTTTATTTAACTCCTACAGAAAAGCACAATAAAGAAAACTTTGACAAGGTTTACTATATTGTGGTTCTCAAATGTTCACCAAAATAAAATTGAAGCCTCTATAATTTCATTTAAGTATTTGGAGTAAGTCTTTGAATAAATTCAATGAATTATCAGCAGTTATCTTTATCTACAGTATATAGGACCTGAACTGAGGCTATTCCTACATAGTCTAGGTTACTAACTTCATGGGTGCAACACTTACAACTTTTGCTGTTTGTCTGCAGAGCTGGGTATCAAACATAGGGGTGCATGCACGTGAGGCAAGCACTCTACTTAGTGACATCCCTGGTCTCATTAAACAACTTCTAAATGGTTTTCTAAAGTTATTTTAGAAGTCAAAACATACACTATTGAGGTAGTTTAATAATAAAATAACTTTCATATTATAACTAAATATTTTAAATATACCATTTAAAATAGTATTTTTAAAACTTTGCAGTGATGGTACACATAATTATTTGTCACTTGGAATATACTATTATACATGAACCAAATAAAAATTACTAGCAAATCTTTCATCCACAAATAATCATGGTAACACTTTTGATAACTTTTCATCACCTACTTTTTATATCCCAAATTCCTTCTTTGTTTTACTGTTAAAATAAAAATAGCATTGTACTTTACATACTACTTTAACCTTCTTTGTTTCTATACATAATATTTTATGATTTAGTTTTCTAAACTATAACACTACTGCATAAATTTTCATTTTATTCATGTAGTCCTTTTTTAGCTAAATGTTCTTTCAATTCTTAGACTGCTATTAAATTTCCTTCATTTATTGACAGTGATAAATAGATGTGCACTATGGCCCAGTCTACCTACTAAAAACAATAGCCCCCCACCCTGTCTCTCTGTCTCTGCTGCTCGATGGGATAAGATAATTATTAAGGAGCCCTTCTTTCAAAGCCTAGTCCAGGGAACGAATAACAATACAACACCAGGAAGCCAGATTCCAACCACACCTGAACACTACAGATTTACCAAACACTTGAGATTTATCAAAAACAAAGTTGTTATTTTTATCTCTGTCTAATTTCTGCATCTACTGGTCAGCTGGTTCTGAACTCAGGAAGGTAACAAGGAAGATAAGCAAGTCTATCAAAAAACTCTACAGAGCTAGGCACAACTCTTACACTTAATTTATATACCAAAGCACTAGATTATAATATGAAATTACATCAAGCTTTCTACCTGTTGTTTATCTTGTAATGCATTTTGAGCTGTGTCCAAATGATTCTGAAGATCTGCTCTTTGAGCAGTTTTTGCTGCTTCCGCTGATAGCAATAATTCAGTTTTGGCTTTAATCTGCAACAAAAGTTTACAGATTATTTTTTCAGTGTTTAACTGTTGACTTACCCATGCTTCAGTGTACATTGCTTTTGTCACAAAACTATTTAAAAATTAAGTCTTTTGGCAAAATAAGAAGTAAAATGTGTTATATACATGTACCAACTCTACACAAGGAACATAATCATTGTGTACTACAAACATGTACTAATAAAATCCCTCAAATAAGAATGTAGGGAAGAAATGACCTCTAATAATGTTCAGATAAGCAAGTAAAAATGACTATATTACACTCACACTGTAGTACCCACTTTGTAAAGAAAGAAATGTGATAGTTCTTTTTTTTTAACTGA
>PVIC010047841.1:0-13729 GCA_004025085.1 Thryonomys swinderianus | reverse complement strand
CAGTTCCCCAGAATGAATGTGTAAAATGTTACAAACATAGAGTAATAGTAATTAAAATACATAAGTAGAATTAGAGGCCCTATTATCACTTTTGGGGGAGAGAAAAATGAAAATATGACATTTTATTCAGATATTTGTATTTTAAATCATTGGTGAGAGTCCAGGGAATCATTTTAATATATTTTTCTCTAGAGATCCAGCAATGATTCTCTGCTGTTTTATAGATTAAATGATGAACATCAATTATCTTCTCTAATGAGCAAAAAGAATGGACTCAGTAGAATTCTATATTTTGCACACATACTTTTTTGTTGTTGTTGTTGAGACAGGGTCTCGCTTTGTAGTTCAGGCTGGCCCTGAGCTCACTATGTAGCCCAGGCAAGCCTCGAACTCAGCAATCCTCCTGTCTCTGCCCCCCGAGTGCTGGGATTACAGGCATGAGCCACCACGCCTGGTGTCACATAATTTTTTATTAAGATTCAAATGAGACATTTTTAAGTGATGTCTGTTTATCAACTAAGTTTCTGTTTAGATGTAGTTATATCTAGTTTTTAAAAATTATTTAGGAAAATGTGATAAAAACAAGTTCAATAAAAGGAATATTCATTTGCAATTTTGTTTTACAATGAATGTACATAAAACATTTTAGTGTAGTTATATGTACTATATTTTAAATGTATTTTTAATCATAAAAATGATTCCATAGGAGCTTTGAATTATTGTTAAATTCATTGTATAGAAAAAGAGTGTTAGCTTGAATTAAACCCATGAGAATAGTACAATGTGTAGAAAGAAGCAAATAATTAACTTGTATAAGATTTGTGAATTATCCAGTTAATCCCTTTCTTGTTGACTTGGGGGGCACTAGAACCACACGTTATCATTGTCATGGACTGTTGATCAGACCACAGATAGTTACGGGGTTATAAATCTACTTGCAGAAGACCCAGCATCTGCTGAGGGCCCACTTCCTGTTTTGTTGAGAACCAGCTTCAGGTTATATTGTTACATGAGGGAAAGAGAGCTACTAATTTCTCTGGCCTCTTCTTATTAGGAGACTAACTTATTAATGAGCATTCTGTTCTCATGTCATAATAGTTCTCAAAGTCCACCTTAGAATATCACCATAAAGGAATTAGGTCTTCAGTATGTGAACTTGGGAGAAAGATATTCTGTCCATTGCTGTTTTTTAATTGCAGCAATCACTATGGTCACTCAAACCAGTATTTTCTTTACCTTTTAAGTTGAATTTTAACAGCTTTATTAAGGTGTAATTAACTTTAATTATTCACACTAAAAGTGTTACAGGTGATATGATTTTTTTTGGTGCCAGAGATCAAACTTAGGACCATTCCTGTACCAGGCAACTGTGATGCCACTGAGCTAAATCCCTGGACCAGGTGATGAGTTTTGACTTTTCAGCTAAGCTGTGAGACCATTTCTAGAGTTAACATAGCAAATACATCCATCGCTCCTCCAAATTTCCTCATGATTTTTCTAATAATTTTTCATTGATTTTCTCATTCATTCTCATATGAATGAGAATGGTTCTCATACCAAGAGACCACTAATCTAATCTGTTTGTACATTAATTTGCTTTCAGATTGTTTCCATAAATGAAATCACATATAATATGTGTTGTTTCATGTCTTTTCCCCTCAGAACTTTTTAGGATTCATTTTTGGATTCGTCCATACTATGTGTATCAAGAGTTCATTCAATTTGATTACTCAGTCATACTGGATTATACACATGTAATATCACATATTAATCTACTGATGTGTGGATAAGGATTAGAGCTGTCTATGGTTCCAGGTACTACAAATAACGTTAAAAGCAATCTCTTTTTATAAGTTATCTCGGAAAAATATGCTTTATTTTTTCTTGGGTAAACATGAAGTTACAGAATAGAAGGATCTTAAATGTATGTGTATGTTTGACTGCTTAAGAAGCCACTACATTTTTTCCAAAATAGGGTTTTATTTATCTACAGAAGTATGTGAGATTTCCAAAATTTCTAGTTCTTGTACATGCTTAACATGTATGTTTTTTTTTGTTTTAGGATATTTTGTTTCAGGATTTTTTTAGGATGTTCTCTCATGTATGTAATAGTATTTTGCAGCTATGACTGGCATTGTTTTTGAGAATGACATTCAATGACTTTTCGTGTATTTATTTGCCAGTTCCTTGCATTTTTCTAGTGTGGTCACTGCTAAAGTGTTTTGCAAATTTTTCCTCAGCATTTTTAGCAAATTATAAAAGGGGAGATTTTCATGTGATGAAAATTTTTGGAAAGTATATCGCTTATTTAAAACAATAGCTACTAAAACTACTTAATATAAGTAAAACATGTACATAAGCTTAATAATACATAAACAAACCTTATATAAAGTTCAAAATGCTAGCAATATTTTGTAAATTAAAAAATCCTACCTCATTTAGAATTATAAAATATTTAAGATAATCCAACAGCATATTGGAAAATCTTATAGTATTCCATGCCACAGTGTGAACTTCAGAATATTGTTGCAAGAAATTAAAAACCTAAATAAATGGAGTGATAAACCATGTCCCTGAGTATTGGCCCAATATTTTTAAAGATAAGGCCAATCCTAATTTGCTATATATACTGAAAGAAATACTAATCAAGGTCTTACCAAGTTTTTAGTAGCAAATTGACTTTTACTAGTAACAAGTTGACTGTACAATTTATGTAAAAATACAGACTATCTACCGCAAAATAATGTTAAATATTATAATCAAGTTGGAAGAGTAACACTACCTGATTTTAAGACTTTTATGAAACCACAATAATAGAAACTGATTTTGTTGTTAGTATAGAAAAATACATCAATAGAATGGAACAGAACACACAGTGATACAGACTGACGTATATGGGCTGATTTTGGAAAGGTATCTACATTATTCAATGCAGGCAGGATAATCATTCCAGCAATGGTGAAGTAGTAACTGGATGAACTTTGCTCTATACTTGTAAGTGAAATGAACAGAGACTGAATTATAAGCATGAACATCAATGTTAAAACTTGAAGAAGAAATTGTTAGTAAACTTTAAGCTATAGAGATGGTTGTCCATCAAATTGAATGAAATGATGTAAACTGTTCATCTCTTCAACAACAATAAAAAAGGCAGGTCTTGTGAAGGGCGATGATTGACTTTGTAGCTGAGGATCATAAATGGCAGCAATCAGCGGGCGCAGGCCACAGGCTGGGAAGAGGCCGGGGCACGAGCTTACGGGTTCGGTCCCCTCAATTCAAGAGGTGTTGTTCCAGGCTAATTCTGGGACAAAGCAGGGGTATTGCCCCTACTGGAAAACAGCTTCGTAGGAGGCCCCCTTCCAGCCTCCTTTAGCTCCTTTCACTTTGCCCTGTTTTCCTTCATACCTCTTGTTTATTTTTTCTTCTTTATTTCTTTGATTATTTCCTCCTGTCCATCTTCCCACTGCCCCCCCCATTCTTTTCTTCCTGGAGTATATTCTCTAAGCCTGAAGAGTTCTATTCATAAAAACTTCACTACTGCCTTTTATGACAATCTGATACAGAAAATTATATATATGACTTCAGAGTGTCTACATGAATATTAAAAATTGTACGGTGCCAGACATTTTACATGTTCTTATTCTCATTATTAAGTTCTCACGTTGACAGGGCTAATGCACATCTATTACTTGAATCTGGCTTTTTCAGGTTCCAGTTTTCATGTTTAGTTTTTACCTATCTGATAGACTTGATTCATTTGGTAATTAGGCATTAAAAATTCAGTCACTGCCATTTGAACCAGGTGCACATGAAAGAATGAGAAAATGTATATACTGAGAAGACATAGAACATTCTGAAAACTAAAATTTTATTAAGGAAATTAGGGATAAGGCAGAAAATGCTCCATAAACACAATGCAGTAAGGTTCATAAGCTGAAAATTATAAAATAATTCCAATATTAGTTAATAAATTTTGTAGTGGGAGAACAGACTTGTATACAGTAAGAATTTTTTTTTTTTTGAGACAGGGTTTCACTTTGTAGTTCAGGCTGGCCCTGAGCTCACTCTGTAGCCCAGGCAAGCCTCCAACTCAGCAATCCTCCTGCCTCTGCCTCCCGAGTGCTGGGATTACAGGTGTGAGCCACCATGCCCGGAACTGTGGTATGTGGTATTGATTGTTGGTGGGCATGAGTCACCATGCCCAGCATTGTATGTGCTTGCGAGGCAGGCGCTGGAACCACTGAGCTAAACCTCTGGCCCTACAGTAAGAATTTTTAAGAAGAAACATGAAGAGATATGACCTGTACTTCCCTGATAGTTTGGAAGCTAATTAAACTACACACAGCAACAACAACAACAATAACAAAAAAACATTAAGGTAGCTCTTTTAGGATGTTGCTTTGTTCATTAACCGCTATGTTGATGGAAATTTCTAAAGCACATTTTGTTATCTTCTACAAGGAATTAACATCAATTTTATTTACTAGTACAGAGACAACATGAAATCAGAATTGTGAAGATAAAGTTACAATTGCAATCACCAAAGACTGAAAAAAAAATACTTCATTGTTTTTGTAATTATATTTGAAATCAGCTGGAAGTATGTGTTTTACAAGTTTACTTTGTGTAACATTAAATCACTTGACATTTGCAAACACAAATATCAAAGACAATTTGAAGCACTGATGATGGACAATAAACAGTTACATTTATAACTACCATGTACAAAAATTTTCAAATCATGGTTAAAATACTCATTGTATCTATTTTTGGTGCAGTGATGGATACCTATAATTCAAGCACTCAGGAGGAGGCTTAGGCGGGAAGACTGCTAGGAATACCAGGTCAGCATGAACTGTATACCAAGAGCCTGCCTCACATGTGCACACACACACACGCATGCTCATATACATACATACATACACACACAGGAACTATTAACTTTAACCAGACAACTTTTATTTGGAATTCAAGAATCTGGGAAATTGTGAGTCCAAAGTAGAAGACAGAAGTACAGAGGGGTGTTAGGAGAGTGGATAAAAGAAAGGAAAGGGCCTGAAGGAAGTGAAGAAAGTCAATGAAGGTAGGAGAGGAGGGAAGGGGAGAAGGATGAGAAAAATCACCTTAATATGGGAAATGAAAATACAAAACGATAGCATAAAAGTGATAACCATGCCGGGCGTGGTAGCTCATGCCTGTAATCCCAACACTCGGGAGGCAGAGGCAGGAGGATTGTTGAGTTTGAGGCTTGCCTGGGCTACATAGTGAGCTCAGGGCCAGCCTGAACTACAAAGTGAGACCCTGTCTCAAAAAAAAAAAGATAATCATGAAAATTTAATTACTCAGTTTCACCTTTACACATTAAATATAACTTTCATATCATTCTGGTTAAAAGTTTCTAACGAATAATAGATTTGAACAATTATAATTTAGTTTTCTGTTTCAGATTAGTATCTAATAGAGATTATGTTCATATTGCAAATAGAGTGAAGTAGACTTTCACAGATGCATACATAGAGACTGTTGGTAATTTGCAGTGAGAAATAAGGTTATTGCAAGGGACCATAATACTGATTACGTCCAAAGGCTTCTGTGAGGAGTTAACCCCGCAGTTGACTTGTTTATAGAAATGCGTCCAGCCAAAGTCTTCGTGTGAAGGTCAGAATAACTTGGATCCAAATTTCATTCCCACAATTAAGGACAATGATATAATTATATGTTTTGTTTATTATATTCCTAGTTCAAAAATGTTTTGTGTCATCCTTTACAAGGGCCTTTAATGCTTACATTAATTTCCATAGAAACCATAGGACTGTGCAGGCTCTTAGGCACTCCTGCTCTTGCTGCTAGCTTGCTTGTACCCCAACTGATTACTGACAGAAATGAGTGGCTTGGACTGGCTAGTGCCTTTTTTGCTGGCACCAGCTCTGGGCTTCATGGCTCCTCAGTCTTCCTCCCTCAGGCCTGAGCCACACATTGGGCAGAAGAGTGAAGTCTAGTGCACAGGTTTCCAGTGATGCTTCAGAGTCCCCAGTAGTTAGGTGTACCAAAGGTCAGGGTTGATACAGTTCTTGCTAAACATCCAATATCATCTAAACAGACATAAAATTTTCATGTTTTAAGTTTGTGTTCAAATTATATTATTATGATGTAGGGATCAAACAACAGTATTGCACATAATTAAAGTTGAATTTAGCCACTTTTGGAGACAAGGCAGGGTAATGAAGAGTAAAGTGAAAAATAGTAGAAATTATTTAACTTTTCTGCTCCAGTACTGTGACTCAGAGTTGGATGCTTTCCTACCCGCAGTGCTGAAGCACGTTCCCTCTGCGCTCACCTGCGCCTTCCTCTCCCTTCACAGTCCTCTTCACTACCATGGAACACATGGCATTTTGGTCACTGAAGTTTCTACTGTGGTTTCCTATTCTCTTCAGTGTACTGGTTTACTATCTTACAATTTTTAGTCATTATTTACAGTAACTGAAGACATTTTGAGAGATGATATGAATGTAAGATATACAATTAATAATCAATTTATCAATTTACTGCCTCGATTCCACTGGCCTCACCAAAAGTTTCCTAGTGCTTTAGGAAATACTCATGATTGATGTTGATGATTTCCAACTTCATGAAGGTGTCCTTATTGAGGCATGTCTTTGAACGAGTTTGATTAATTTTACTCAGTACATTGAGAAATTGTCAAGAAGTTAATTTGTAATCACCACCAATGTGCTACTAGGTTTTCTTCTGCAGCTATGTATATTCCCATTTCTCTGATATACGTCCCGGAATGACCTCAACTAAATTACTTTAAATTTTTAATTTTGATTTTTTACTTTAATTAATGCATATTTCCAGCACAAAATAATTACATTCATTGTAGAGAATAGGTATGTGTGTATAACACATTTCAATTCTTTCAATTAAATTACTTTAAACACTAAAAAAAAAAAGGCAGGTTACTTTCATAACCTTTTCCCTATTTAATTCACTAGCATTCTTGTCAATAGGTTCTATTTTGAGGGAAAACCAAACCAGGACACTTGGTATAAAAGATATCTATGGAAAGCAAACTGTCAAAAATTTTTCTCTGAAAGTTTCCACACTACATTGATTGACCACAACTGATTTACTTGTTCATTTGGAAGGCTACACATATTGAATGGGATGGGAAGAAGGGATACTCCAGCCCATTCAGGAAATCTAGCTAGCTTTCTTTTCCTTCCAAATGTTCTGATGGCTGCTGTGATATAAGTGCAATGTAAAATCTCCAGAAAACTCAATAGGCACATTTTCCAGGATTCAAAAGCAAAGTCATAACTTGTACATCAGAAGAATCATTATTGTTCCAAAGCAGTTTCCAGCATGGTACTGAATTTTGATACTGACTGGGTACCTGATTACCAATAATGACTTATGAAATAGTATCTTATCCTCAAAGTCAGGTAGCAGAACAGTTAGTGATAGAAATGATGTATCTGATATCAGGCCTGAGAAGGTGCAGGGGGAACAATAGAACCACACAAAAGTTTACACAAAACTCAGTCATCTAAACCTCTTGTATCTTGGTGTTTGACACAATTCACACCTTAACTTCTTATGCTCAAATATGTTCAGTATTATTTAAGTTATCTTGACTATGGATGCTAAGACTTTCTTGCTGTTTAAGACTGAAGTAAGAGAGGCAAAATCCTTTAAGTAGCTGGTGACTAGAGTATTATGTTTCTTATGAGAGAGGGGTGTAATAATTTGTGAACAGATGCAGACATCTTCCTTGGCTGGAAGTTTAGAGAAGCAAAAAGATAAAAATTAGGAATTATACACACTATTTCTTCTGCTTATAAAAATGGGTGGGTAGTGACAAGAGTCCTATGAATGAACATAAAAGTGGGTCAAAAAGTGTATAAATATTTGTGATTCATGATAATATTGAGTTGTGGAAAAACTGTGAACCATTTCACATTTGGATTCAAAGCCTTGATTAGTTCATCTAAAAATATTATTTCTTGTTTTGAAATATAGCAGTGACTACCTTCATCTCTGTATCTTGTTCTTTTCACATAATCCAAGCAGAGATTTACAAAACAAATTTAAGCAAGAGTTATTCCTAGGATTGCTGAAGCTTTAATAATGCTCATTATGGGAAACTGGAAGCATGGTAGAAATAGCAAGGTTAAGTATTCAGCTCAAGATCTTCTCGTGGGTACATTATGATGAATCCATACCCAACAAATGACAAAGAATGACAGAAACGAGGCTTGGTAGGGCCATGGTAAGATGGACTCAGGCAAGCAGACTGCCCTGTGTTGTAGGTGGTGTCAACCCAATAGGAAAGTAATGTGCACAGTTACAGGGTGGGGTAAACATGAAAGCAGTGTAAACTGTGGCCAAAGAAAGAGGAAATGAGTAACAATTTTGCTGTCATGATTACCTATGTAAGTCTGAACTTTAATTTGATCCTTGGTTCTGTTGTAGTTCATTCTGTAAGATCCAACTTGACATACGAACAGCCATTTTGTTAAAAAAAAAAACTGCTTTTGTTCTGTAACCTCTCTGTGTGCCATGAACTTGTCTCCTTGGAAACTGCCCAATTCATGTGAACCAGTGATCTAGTCATTGCTATTGGCTTCTGTAACGACTCGCTTCTGCACTTTCGCAGTAGAATGATCTAATCACTTCTGCATAGAAACCTCTTCATAACAGGTGGGGGAGTGGTAAATTTTGTCTTTAAATACTGTGTGTTAGTCTAAGTAGGCACCTTCTTCCATGTGGAAGGATGCTTCTCAGCTGAGAAATAAAGCTCTTGGTTGGACTTTAAGATCATGTCTTGTCCTGACAGATTTTCTCAGTGGGACTTGGGCACAACATTCATCTTTAGGCATCTTGATCATCCATTGCCCTGAACAATCAGCAAAGGGCAGAATGAATTTAATTTCAATCATGAGATCTAGATGTTGAAGAGCGTAAATTTCATATGACGCACTCAGGACCCCACTCGGATACTCTTCAAGCACTGCTGAAGACAGCTGGAGCTCCGGCGCAGTTTCTTTACATGTTAGCACTTCTCGTGGCTGTGCATTCACATTACCCTGCCCAGAAGCTTCTTTGGATCCACAAGCTGTGTTGACTACTCTACTCGGAAGTTTGCAAATGCAGAGGGATCAGTAAGGACACTGCCCCCCTGTCCTATCAGAATGAATGTTAGTGAATAACCATTTCCCTTATTCATCCCTGGAGGGTAGAATTTTGAAATACTTTAGAGGCAGGGTCCCACTGTCATTGAACCCTGTTACCCGTAGTGGCATCTCCTCGCTGATGGCTCTTTTATTACTTATCCTTCTGTATTTGTCTCACTTTCTTATTTTCTCGTCTGCTTCCAGCTCACTTCCCAAATAAACTTTTTGGAAAAAATAAATCCCTTGTTTATAATTTACTTTTTGCAGAACAAAATTTAAGACACCATCAATACAATTTACTACTGGACTACTTTCCCACCAAAACTTATCTAACAAAAATATGTCAGGATGATTAAGACATATTTTCTATAGTGAAATAATATATTTATAACTTAAGTCATGAGACACAAGGACTTAATGAAGAAAAATACCAATGTAGAAATATAATCTTTAAAGGGAGATTCATAGCCTGTATGTACAGACATGACATATTAGTGCATAGGAGTCATGTACACATGGGCAAAACAAGAACCTTGATAAAGAAAATCTGCATGTTGTATGAATCCAGAAAGGGCAGCTTTATAAGATAGTTTCCTTTAAGGACAATGACAAGGCTCAGCGTCACACCACCAAGCCTACATTAAAAAAATGTTCTTTGAGTTATATTTTCAATGGTTTCTTAAATTTATGTTCAGTGTAAAGACAGCTCTCTGGAGCAAAGGGAGAAGTCAGTTGGTAATGAATAGAAAGGAAAACTAGTTCCCAGGGAGATCATGGTCACAAATTAAATTCTTTGGCTTTGGCTCCCGATATGTCTGCTTTTGTTACCTGACCTTTGTCCACAGACTCAGTTCTACCCACAGTTTAGGATCAAAGGTACTTCTAGTCTGGACACTTTTAGCAGACCTTAATTCAGTTTCACAGGATGGCCAGAACAAAGCACGCTTGCTGCAAGTCTTTTGTCCAAAATAGCTTAATTCTGCTTCGTTGCTCTGACCCAGCCGAAGCACCGAGGCACCTCCTCTAGTTACTAATGACTTCTATGTTGAAACCATATGCTCTCTCTCAGTTCTTTCTCACCGATGTCCCTGTGCTATTTGTCCACTCTACTTTCTGAAACTCAGTTCTTCCTGCCTTGATTTAATCCTAGTCCTTCTACTATATCAAGAAGTGACTGTTATTTTTTGTACTTTTGTTTTGCTTATATCTTACCTTACCTCAGAATGATAAGACATAGTGCACAGGAAGAAAATACAACTATATGAGATAAATGCAGCTAATGAAAATGTATAAAAGGAAAATTATTGTCTCAAGAGTTAAGAGAAGGTTGGGATTTAGCTCAGTGGTGCTCAGGTCAAGTGCAAGATCAAGGTGAAGAGTTAAGAGAATAGGGCAAGAAAATAAAATACATGATAACAACCAGTAACTTTTATTTTTTGCCCTATTCTCTTAGCTCTAAGATCTATTATTTATGTAATTTTTCCTCACTTTATCTTCCATGTGATAACCAATCCTCCCACTTGTAGTTTTAACAAAGTGTGCTAATGAGTCATCATCTTACTTGAAAGTATTGACCAATATATCTGGAATGTTTACAGTTTGTGACTTCCTACCACAAACATTTCCAATTTTATTTCAGTTTCACACCATGTCCACTGTGCAAATCTTCATAGTCACCGCATTTTATAAAGAGTAAAATTAAATTTCACAGTGGTTTCCTATCCAAGAAACCTTATATCTAGGTTTAAACACAAAGCTTCATTTAGGAACCTATACAGTTTTGCTTCAGAGGAGAAATATGCCAGATCAATAATAACATAGAAAAGGAATCTCAAATGTCAGTTTAGGATGTCACTATCTTTCTTTTGTATAAAGGTGCATATTTTGTGGGTAATGTAATGTTTGGGCTCTTAATTCTTTGCAAATTAGCAAAAGAATAAAACTACTATGCAATTTGGTTCAAGACAATTTCAAAAGATCACCTAGGTTTATCAGAGTATCTGGGTCTATTGTGGAGGCAAGACGAAAATTAGAAAGTAAGAAAAGCCACTCAATCTCAGCAAACACACCACTGGTCCTACACAGATCCCTGAGCATTTCATGGTTCTGATCCAATACACGTGGCCTCGATCAACAGAGTTGTTCCCAACATAGGAAGAAATCGCTCATCACATGACATTTCTGGATATTGATCTTTTATGATTCTGCTTTTGTACTCTGACCCCTTGATGGGCTTTGTTGTGAAATAAGTGAACAAGACCTTTAAAAATTGTTTGTGACTGTCGAATCAAAATGCAGTGGAAATTCTGCTCCTTAAAGACATTCCCAGTGTCTGAGAACAAGCAAGGTGAGGCTGATACTGGGGCTTTACCGAAGTAAAGCAGACTTCTCTACGGCGAAATTGGAGACATCCTTAATGGATCAGGGTCTTGGAAACTGCATATGCCTCAAAGTCCAGCTTCTTTTGGATTCCTCTTCTTCCTAGAGCTTCTTCCACTGACTCCTGGCCAGTAGAATTTACCCAGCTTGCCCAGAGAATCATATTTTTTATTTATGAGAGGTTCAGACCCCAGAGAGAACACTGGGGTTTTGGACTTGATCAAAGGTGTGATGTGACGAAAATAGAGGATTGGGGCATTACTTCAAAGTGCTCATCTCTCCGACTTTCTTTTGTGATCTAACTTTTCTCCCTTTTATCAACTGTCCTCTAAGAATCAGAACTGCAGAAATTAGCTTACTGGTTAGCAGTGATTCCTCCAAACCTCTAGCTCATGATCAAACGCCTCATCACACATTAATGTCTCTGTCAATCTACACTAAAATACAATCCGTTATTTTTATGGAAGATCGTTGGCAAAGCATGAACGTCAAATTTGTCATAAAACACAGCCGCTCAAAAATGATGGACTCTCTTGTCTAGTTTCTCTGTGGGACAGTCAGGATCCACAAAAGTGTCAAACTCTCTGGAGCTCAGTGCCTGGGTTTGGATGTATAAGTGCTTGAGCTTCTCTGGTTCAGATCATAATTAAAGATTGCACTGAGCTCAGATCCATTTTGTACTTCACAAATTGGCATGTTACCCTCAGATAATTATGATCCTTGTGTTGATTTTCCTTAGTAATTTTTTATACTAATTTCTCCTATTGTCTTGGAGTTTTGTTTTGTTTTCTTTAAAGACTGCTAAGTCAGCACAAAAGAAGACAAAAGTAATAAACTTCTGGGTAATATACTCAAACAAATAGAAAAGAAACCTAATCCTGAAATATAAGTAAATTGCTTGAAAGGAAGTTTGATCAAATTTGAGGCTTAAATAAGATTAAAGATTTAGGTAAGTAAAAGGTGAGAAGATGCCAATAGAAGAAGCAAAGAAGATTTTGGCAGAGAAAATAGCTCATGAGAAAGCGTGAGTCACCACGCCCTGCACTGTGGTATGTGGTGCTGATTGCTGGTTGATTGCTGGTGTGTGTGAGTCACCATGCCCAGCATTGTATGTGGTTACTGGGATCGAACTCAGGGCCTTGCACTTGCGAGACAGGCACCGGAACCACTGAGCTAAATCTCTGGCTCCAAGTATTATTTTATTTAACCTAAAATAATCTTGTGCTGGAAAAAGCAGATGGAAATGTAGTTCAATAATTATAAAAAGAAAGTACACAAAGAATTTTAAAATGGATAGATGACTAATTTTATTTTTTTAAATAAATAATGGTTTAATTGGTAAATTTTATTTAGAGTATCAAGTTTATTTTACTAACATTAGTGTTTTTTGTTTTGTTTTGTTCTTTTTTTTCAGACAGGGTCTCGCTTTGTAGTTCAGGCTGGCTCTGAGCTCACTATGTAGCCCAGGCAAGCCTCGAACTCAGCAATCCTCCTGCCTCTGCCTCCCGAGTGCTGGGATGACAGGTGTGAGCCACCACACCGGGCACTGTGGTATGTGGTACTGATTGCTGGTGGGAGTGAATCACCACACCCAGCATTGTATGTGGTTACCAGAATCGAATTCAGGACCTTACTTTTGCAAAGCAGGTGCCAGAACCACTAAGCTAAATCTCCAGCCCTAAAATTAGTTTTTAAGAACTCTAATTTACTGAATATTAATACTTACTAAATATATTATTTTCTCATTTGGCACCATTTACCAGTGTGACAGAGATTATAGACATAATTTGTTTTTAAAAAGTGAATGTGGGCCTGGGGATCTAGCTCAGTGGTCTGGTGCCTGAGCAAGCACAAGGTCCCTGGTTCCATCCCCAGTAACCACATACAACAATACCTGGCATGGTGACTCACCCACCAGCAATCAGTACCACATACCACAAATTCCGGGCTTGGTAACTCAAGCCTATCATCCCAACATTCTGGAGGCAGAGGCAGGAGGATTGCTGTTTTCGAGGCTTGCCTGGGCTACATATTGAGCTCAGGGCCAGCCTGAACTACAAAGTGAGACCCTGTCTCAAAATAAAAACAAAAACAAAACAACAAAAAAGTGAATGTATATATTTAAATCTAAATAGAAATGATAATCACTCTGAACTTTCAGGAAACTATATTCA
>PVIC010047840.1:0-13727 GCA_004025085.1 Thryonomys swinderianus | reverse complement strand
AAAACAAAGAAACAAAGAAACAAACAAACAAACAGAAAGTAACTTTAGAATATTATCTGTTCTCATAGTGGTTTCATTAAATATTGTATTGCCTCTATAGTTACTGAGATAGTTGTGAAGTAATTCCTTGCTTGCTCCAAAGTATTTATGTTAGAATTTTACTTGATCAGCCACAGCCCCTTAGCAGTTTCTTTTATTATAAACTTTAATTTAAATAAAATTTTCAAAGTGTCTCTCATTCCAAATCATCTTTTTAAGTTTCCAGATGGCTAGAAAATAATACAAAAGATATGCTATCCCACTTTATAAAAGAAAGGATGGAAAACATACTTAAGCATATTTGGTGAACTCATATTGTGTAATTAGATCCAGTAGAAGAAAAATTACTACCTTTTTTCTGATAATGTCTTGTAGAAAAGCTGTCAAGTCAAAAAGGCAAAATCTTTTAGATTAATTCTGCATAGCTAAGGGGTTATTGAAATAACTATGTTTTGGTAACTGAATCTTTTTTAAGGTGGATAAAAGCCTGTTATTGTTAATGTACAATGGAAAGCACGATAACACTTTACAAATACACGTATAAGAATTCATTCTTTGGTTATTAGTCCTTGTTTCTTCCTAATGATTGTGGGCACATATTTTAAAGGATTTAAAAAACTCTAGGGATTTGTTAGTCAAATGCTTAAAATATCTTTACAATTAATTTTGGCAATTACTAAGTTCCTGACTAGGAGTCATAGTTAGGTCCATCTGGTTATGTATTATAGCCAACAGGGGAGTGGTGCTCCTCCATTTTGATTTATTAAATCGCTCTAATAAATTCACTACCGGTGTTGCATCCCCCTGACCCGTGAATTTAAGATCTGTCACAAGGATTGGGGACTATGGAATAAAGATCTAAAACCAATTAGTTTTATTACCAAATAAATTTTTAAAAGAACTTTTCACAATGAAACAGATTAAACAAAGGATCAGAGATTCAAAGTTTCCCAGGCTGTTTCAGTCCAGAAACAGAACTTCAGAAGGTCAACTGATAATCTCTACACAAATGCAACAAAAGTTAGTTACATGAGACTAAAGGAGGATTGAAAGAAAGAAATGAGAAAAAAATCTAACTGAAATTATTAACATTGGGATATTTTAGATATTTTGTTTAGCACTCACTGTTCTGGATTTATATCATAAAATTTTCTTTTTAGCCTTCTCATCCTCTTTCTCCTTCCTTAAAATTATAATTCTCAAAATTGCAGAATAATATGTATAATTCACTTTTTAAGTGGTTTGAAATTCAGGTAACACAAAAACCAAAGTAGATTTCTTGGTGTAATTCACATCATCAAATTTTAAGGTGTAATACATTTAATTCCACAGATATCACAATGGATGGTATAAATAATCAGAATCCAGAAATATCAAATTTCCTATATTTGTATTAAGAAGTTTAATGTAAAAAGATTGTAAATATGAGTTTTTCAAGGGAATAACAATTCAAAGATCAAGACTCCAGATGTATAGGAGATTGTTCATTAAACCCGCTGTTTAGCTTTCTTATGTTTCTAGGAAGACATACAGCATGTTTACACATTTCCTATTTTCAATATACCATGAAATCTCACAGATATCAATTTATTTCTCAGCTCTGCCATGTATTAATTGTATAGTCTTGTTTTGAAATTAAATAAGTTATTTTTACTTACATTTATGAATGGGAAAGAAAGTGGATTTGGGGAAAGGGGTACTCTTAAGAACAAGATATAAAGAGAGTCAGGAAGATGTGTGTCAAACTGTACCAATTCCCAGTGAGTAAAAGGGAATTAAATATTAATATCAGCAACTTTCTCTTTGGGAATATCACAATATTTATACCGTTTGTATTTTAGACAATCTTCTCTTTTTTTCTTTCTTATTTGGTAAATTCATTTTAAAAATGTTATTAATAAGTGGCAATGGAAAACAGTTTTGGTTTAAAGAAAGCATACTGGTTTTGTGCCCAGCCACACCCTGAAGATGGGTACAAGTGTGAAAGCATAACTCTGGCTGGGAAAACTGGTGGAATTAGCCCTTTCTTTCCATAACACTTTCATTCCAGGGCTCTCTTTTGCTGAAACTTGGCTTTATCTGCTTTTAGTAATAAGTGGTGGCTGTTCCTTTTCAATAGTACTTTGTAAATGGCTAATGAACACTTGCCCTCTCAAAGTTGGGGGTTCGAAGGGTAGTTCTCTAGTTATGTAATCAAAAAATAAATTCTCCATCTGTCATGTTCTCATGTGTGAAATGTGTGCTATCCTAATACCTACTTTAGAGTTAGCAGAAGTCCTCAAACCACTATCGTGGTCCACCACAAACCATATTTGTAAACTGTAACCCTAACAAATATGTCAGGTTTAAAGGTTAAAAAAAATCACTTAATCCTAATTGATAAGACTACCAAGAAACAAGAACTGTGCTTGATAAAAATGTCAAAAAATCACACCAGGAAACTGTAATAAATGTCCTGTTGTCAAAAAAAAAATCCCTGTTTTAAAAATAGTGAATAAGTTAAAATGCAAATGGATACTGCTTTTCTGGAAAGGAAACTACTAAAAGATGGTCAAAGAATAAAAATCATGTCAACAAAATTGGAAATGAGTAAACTGTTCTAAGATTTTGTTTTCCACTTAAAATGAAATCACTGGCGATCAGCTGTTCTGCTCTGCTTTCAACCCTAATTGACTTTGTTTCATGTTTTCTCTTTGCTTCTACTATATACTGTTTCTAAAGGATAAAAACTTAATCTCAAGAAGACATATCCTAACGTTTATTACCTAAATGTGCTGTTTTTAATCTAAGTAATAGTCAGCATGTTCTGTGCAGCCAGCCTTCTTTTGTAACAACTGGCAAGAACATTATGTGTTTAAGATTATGTGAAAGAAAATACCCTTAATTATCATGTTTATGTAGGCATTCCTACTTTCCAGATTTCTAATCATACCATTTCAGCCCCCTTCCTGACTTCAGACAATATTTTAAATATTTTTGTTATCTTAGTGGTTCCCATTCTGGTCAGTTAATTTAATTTGACACATACTAGAGATAAATGTGTCTACAACAGAATTTTATCAGGTGATATACAAAGTACATAACAGCCTTCAAGGCATAGGCCTCCACAGATAGTCAATGCTGTCTATAAACAAATAGTATCATCATAAGAAGGTATTACTGGCTTAATGTCAGCTCATCTCCGGTGCACGAACAATAAATAATTGACTGCAGTTGGACTGTTGGATCCTGAGAATGGTAAACTGCCATGGCCAAAAAGGACCTGGAAATCACTGGTCAAATATGTCGAAACAGAGAGAGGGGAAAAGGGCTCCCTGTGAAGAGAGATTAGCTTCCACAGAAAATCCACTGACATATGACCCTTCAGGGATAATGTTTAAGTTTATCACATTTGGCAGTTTTGTACTCCTGAGTCAGTACTCAAACCCACACATTGCAGTGGCAATGGTGCACTTAGATTGCTAATTATACTATGAGATTGCTTAGGATGACATTCTAACATAATTTTAAATGTAAGTAAGAAAGCTGAAAACCTGATAACTGCATTGTACACATAATTGTCAAAAAAGAGAAGAAATAAAAATCACTTGCTCTTGCTGGGATCACACGTGATATGAAGTAGCTCTTGGAATAGGTAAGCAGAGTAGGTCCTTATGTGACCAATGTTGGGAGCTATAAAACTAAAAGGAACCCTATTATTCCTCAGAAGACCCATAAAACAAAGTCTAGCCTAGATTAGAATTTTTCCTGGATCAGCTCTCAATAGAGGTCATCATCATTTTCTCATGAGAATAAATAAGACAAACACTACTGCTTAGTTCTATAAAGTGTCAGAAATCATATATATATATATATATATATATATATATATATATATTCAATATTCTGAATATGACTAAGAGTATTGTAAGAGTTTATATTTCAAATTTATCATGAGTTGTTGACTTAGTTGCTTTACTTGTTGCTCAGACAAAATACCTGACACCCAAACTAAAGGGGGAAAAGTTTATTTAGCTCATAGATTGTAGAAGTTTCAGTCCATAATCAACTGGTTCCAAGGCAGAAACTTGGAATAGATGGACTGTATCTTAACCTAATAAAAGCTATTTTATTAGAAGCACAGGGTAGAAGGGAAACAATTCATGGTAGTGGAAGACAGGAAGGCAACCCTATTATTAAGGGATCATATTGAATATATATAGAAGTTCTGGGAGTAAAGCCATTTTGACAATGTTGCTTCTTGCTATCCGGGATCAAGGATGTCTTTCCATTTCCTGATATCCTCTTCAATCTCCTTTTTCAGAGTGCTGTAATTTTCAGAGTAGAGGTCCTTTACCTCCTTTATTAGACTGGCTCCTAGATATTTATTTTCCTGGATGCTATTGTAAAAGGGACTGAGTCCACCATCTCTTTCTCTATCAATGTATTATTTGTGTATAAAATATGTGATTGATTTTTTGAGCATTGACCTTGTATCCAGCTATGCTACTAAATTTGGTGATTAAGTTTAGCAGTTGTTTGGTGGAGTTTTTAGGGTCTTCTAGATAGAACATCATGTGATCAGTAAATAATGACAGTTTAACTTCTTTTCCTATCTTTAGTCCTTCTATTTATTTCGATTTGTCTAATTGCAGTGGCCAATGTTTCTAGCACTATATTGAATAGGAGTGGTGACAGTGGATATTCCTGTCTTGTTTCTGATTTTAATGTGAAAAATTTCAGTTTTTGACCATTTAGGATGATGCTGGCTGTTGGCTTCTTGTAAATAGCTTTTATTAGGTTAGGATACAGTCCATCTATTCCAAGTTTCTGTAGGGTTTTGATCATGAGTGGGTGTTGGATTTTGTCAAATGCTTTCGCTGCATCTATTGAGATGACCATATGGATTTTGTCTTTGAGTCTGTTAATATAGTGAATAATGTTTATGGATTTATGTATGCTGAACCATCCTTGCATCCATGGGATGAATCCAACTTGGTCAGGGAGTATGATTTTCTTGATAATTCTCTGTATTGTATTTGCTAGTATCTTGTTGAGGATTTCTGCATCAGTGTTCATTAGGGAGGTTGGCCTGTAGTTCTCTTTTGGGGTTGGGTCTTTTTCTTCTTTTGGAATCAAGGAAATGGTTGCTTCAAGGAATGAATTTGAGAGTACTGCTTCCCTTTCAATTTCATTAAAGATTTTCAGAAGTAGATTAAATGCAACCCCAATTGAAATCCCAACAGCATATTTCACAGATCTAGAGAAAAGCACCCAAAAATTCATCTGGAGCCACAAGAGACCTAGAATAGCAAAAGCAATTCTAGGAAACAAGGGCATGGCAGGGAGTATCATATTCTCCAACTTAAAACTTTACTACAGAGCCACTGTGATAAAAAACCCAGCATGGTACTTGCAAAGAAACAGACTTGAGAATCAGTGAAATAGATTAGAAGATCCAGAAACAATGCCAGATATACCAAGCCACCTCATCTTTGACAAAGGTGAGAAACATCCTCAATGGAAGAAAGATAGCTTCTTTTACCAAATGGTACTGGAAAAACTGGGTTTCAACCTGCCAAAGACTGAAGCTAGATCCATCTCTTTCACCTTGTACTAAGCGAAAATCAAAGTGGATGAGAGACCTAAAGATTAAAACAGAGACATTAAACATGCTGCAGAACAGGTTAGGTAAAACTATTGGACATACTGACTTAGGGAAAGACTTTATGAAGAAAACCTCTATAGCACAAGAATTATCAGAAGAAATCAACAAATGGGATCTCTTTCTATTAAAATAGTTCCGCATGGCAAGGAAACCATCAGCAAAGCAAAAAAGCCAACCAACAATATGGGAAAAAATCTTTACCAGTAATTCCTCAGACAAAGGGCTATTATCTAGAATATATACAGAGCTTAAAAAAATCAGACCCACCAAATTTAAAGACCCAGTTAAAAAATGGGCATCTGAAATGTACAGACACTTTTCAGAGGAAGAAGTAAAAGCAGCTAAGAAGAACATGAGGAAATGTTCAATATCACTGGCCATTCGAGAGATGCAGATGAAAACAATTCTGAGATTTCATCTCATTCCACAAAGAATGGCTGCTGTCTTGAAATTATCCAGCAACAAGTGCTGGCAAGGTCATGGATAAAAAGCAACCCTTCTCCACTGTTGGTGGGAATGTAGACTGGTACAACCATGGAGATGAATGTGGAGAATCCTCAGAAACCTATGATTAGAGGATCCATTTGACCCTACTATTCCCCTTTTGGGGATATACTCAAAAGAATTACAAGATTCCTATCACAGTGACATATGTGTACCCACGTTCATAGCAGCTCAGTTTGTGATAACAAAATCTTGGAAACAACCCAAATGCCCATCAACTCTAGACTGGATAAAGAAGATGTGTGTTTTTTAAAAAATAAAATGGAATATTACTCTGCCACAAAGAATGATGAGATTGAATCATTTATACCTCAGGACATACTCATAAGTGAAATAAATAGGTCATAGATGTGCAAATATCATATATTTTCTCTGATATGAGAAACTGAAGTTATAAATGAGTTCAGATTGTATGATTGATATTGTGAAAAAGTAAATATTCAATGGGTAATGGGGCTTAGAGGTAAATAATGAAAAAAATTAATGTTAAAAAAGGAAACAATGCTGTGTATATAATGGTGGGGGAGGTAGGGTGGGTGGGGGAGGGGTAAAAATGAGAATTAAGTTGTTTCATATACTGGTACAAATTCTTAATGTGGAGTGTAATTGTGATGTATATATATAAGGTACCAATAAAATGTACCAATAAAAAATAAAAATAAAATGAAGGTGAAGTACCAACACTGAGGGTGATAACACTGTTAAGAAAGAGTGGCACAGAATATTGAGAGTGAGAAATAGTTGCCAGAGCAAATATTTAGTGTCTATGAAACATGCTTGTTCTGGAAGCATATGCAAGTGTGTACACACATTTATCAATAATCTAAGACAATGCAAGAGTTCAAGGCATTTACAGACTGTTTTAGGCGTAATGTTGAAAGGTTCAAATTAAATTAATTTTTTGTTTTGTTTTTGTTTTGTTTTGTTTTTGAGACAGGGTCTCGCTTTGTAGTTCTGGCTGGCTCTGAGCTCACTATGTAGCCAAGGCAAGCTTCAAAATCAGCAATCCTCCTGTCTCTGCCTCCCGAGTGCTGGGATTACAGGCGTGAGCCACCACGCCCGGCTTAAATTATTTCTTAATCTAACACTCAGAGAGTATCTAACAGCCTTCAAAAATGTCAACTAGCGGGCCGGAGGGTTAGCTCAGTGGTTCCGGCGCCTGCCTTGCAAGTGCAAGGTCCTGAGTTCGAGCCCCGGTAACCACATACAATGCTGGGCATGGAGACTCACGTCCACCAGCCATCAATACCACATATCACAGTGCCGGGTGTGGTGGCTCACGCCTGTCATCCCAGCACTCGGGAGGCAGAGACAGGAGGATTGCTGAGTTTGAAGCTTGCCTTGGCCACATAGTGAGCTCAGAGCCAGCCTGAAGTACAAAGCGAGACTCTCTCTCTCTCAAAAAAAAATGTCAACTAGCATATGCTTCCCATTTATTATTGCCATAAGAATAAACCCTGGGTAGCATCACTTTTGTTTGAAAACTAATGTTTGAACTGTCTTCCTGAGGGAAGAGTGTACTGTAGGTGAAATGATATCTCATTCAAGATTCTTCTGATCTCATTGCTTCAGGACATTAACAGTATATCATGGATATGCTTCTTGATGCAAAGGTTGTCAACTTGCCAACAAACACAACTGTAGTCATTTGTCCAATTCACAGTAATTATTTACAAATCATATTACTTATGCCAAACTTTTGTGGAGCCTTTTAAAGTGACTTTCTGACCAAATGTTCCATATTTTGGAATGACTTTAACATTCTAATTGCTTTTTGGAACATTATTGCAGTATTCACAGAAAAAGTCATGTAACAATCATGAACAGCATTTGAGATACAATTTTTTTTTGAGACAGGGTCTCGCTTTGCAGTTCAGGCTGGCCCTGAGCTCACTATGTAGCCCAGGCAAGCCTCGAACTCAGCAATCCTCCTGTCTCTGCCTCCCGAGTGCTGGGATTACAGGCGTGAGCCACCACGCCCAGCACTGAGATACAATTTTAAGAACATGCACAAAGTCTTTGCTGTTGATCAAATAGAAAGTAACATGGTATTAGTGCTTGAGAAACACATAGATTGGACATTGATGAGTATTCATGTGTTTGTTGTGATTAAAGCTAGAGTAGCTGATTCAATTGGAGGGGGGGAAAAAAAGAAGTTGAGACAAAGGAAATCTGAATTTGTACCAGAGGCACCCAGAAATTCACAGCAAAGAAAGTGAAGGAAATGTTCACTACTATCACACGTGGCATAGATTTTAGGAGAAATAAACATCAATCGCAAGACCCAACTGGTAGATACAGTATGTTCTTGGTTGCTATAAAGAAATATTTATTGAAAAGAAGAAACACATTGTACAAATCTTGTTATATTTTTGAAGAGCTCTATGCCTCTTTCAATTGTCAATGGCTTTATGTTTTCTACTAGCTTTTCTTGCACTTCCTCAAAAGAAACAAATTAATGACCTTTTTACCACAGCATTCATATTTCACGTCAAAGACCAATTTTAGTGCAATCTACCTTTCTTCAGGCTCAGTGTCCTTTTGCCTGTGTATGTGAGTGGTGAGTGCCCACACAGCCATTATGTTTTTCACTCTTAGTATAATAGACAAAAATTACATGAAATAGTTAACACTTTATCATAAAAGAAACTTTGTGTTAGATCTTTTTGTACAACTCTAATGTGAACACATTAAAATAGGCCAGGCTAAGCTATGATGTTCACTGGATCAGGTGTAATAAATGCATTTTCAGTATGATATTTTCAATTTATGGTAAATTTATCAGAACATAATTCCATAATCATTTAAGGAACATTCATGTAAGAAAGACAGTGTAAAACTGTCACCCCTCAAGCTCTGCTCACAACATACTGGAATTGCATCTCCAAAACTTTCCAAACTCCTCCCACATGCCATTTCCAAAGGCATGTGAATCATGTAGCCAGGAGGCATTACAAAAACTATCCCACTTCTCTTGTATCAAAATCTATCTTAGTTATTTTTAGGTTGCTGGGACAAAATATCCAACATTCACAAGTTAAAGGAGAAGAGGTTTATTTTGCCTCACACTTTGTAGAAGTTTCAGTACATAGTTAGCTCACTCAAAGTGTGGTAGCTTGGCAAAGGAGAAGAATTATGGCATGGAGGGAAGTTAGCAGCATTGAACATGAAGGAAGGATATGGCATATTTGTCTTCCAGGCCACCTGCTCAGGGACCGACCTTTTCCCAACTGTCTTCAACTCTCAATATGACACCCAGCTATAAACACATCAGTGGACTAATGCGGTATCACACACCCATGATCCAGAATCACACAGTCGCACCTATGACCCAGTCACTTTCTCAAACCCTCATCCAAGCTAAACCAAAAACAGCTCCATCGCTGGACTTACTGTAAAGATACTGTTTGTTAAATTTTAATTTCCTTACATTTTTTGTTGTGTAGAAATATGACTGATTTCTGCACATCATTCATTGAAACTAAAATATTATAACCTCACTATTTAGGACTATGAGTCTTTTCTACATAGACTGTGAACTTCTATTTAGATAAGTGGGTCATCTGGAAGCAGTACTAGTTTCATTTTTATTTCTTCTATATGCATATCTTTTGTATTTTTTCCATGCTTCTTTGCAGTGGCTAGAATTCCCGGTACTGTGTTAAATAAGGATGGCTAGAGGAGACATTTGCCTTGTTCCCAGTCTTTGAGGAAAAGTATTGCCATCAACAATTAAATATGGTGCTATTTGAATGCTTTCTCTGTAACACATCAAATTGATATAATTGCCTTGAATTCTCACATTTACTGAAGATTTTTGTCACAAATGCTTGATGAGTTTTCCATATCAATTGATAAGAATATATATGATTACTACATTTTAGCTTGAGTTTGAAGTGAGTTTCTCATTAGCAGCATATTGCATGGTCATTCTGAGGAATCCATCAAATAATCTATTATATTGTTATTTTTAGGCAATTTATATTTAAAGCAATTATTGTTATTTTTCCCTATGTAAACTGTTTGATTATTTATTTTGTAAATGTTTACTTTGATTATTGTTTCTTTGCTTCTTTTTTCTAATCATCTTGTGTGTTATTTGGAAAAAAATCTTGTATTCTATCCTGACTTATTTATAGTTTTATAGTAAAAACTTTGTATAATTTTCTTAGTAAATGCTCTAGATATGAAAATGTGTATAGATTTTAGTACAGTGTACTAGTATCTACATTATACCACATTGAATAAACTGACAAAATACATTTAAGTCCCCTTATTCTATGTTTTAAATATAGTTGGTGTAACTACTTCTTTTCTATTTATTTAGCCTTGTATCACACAGATTTGTAACTTTTCCTCCAACTGTCAAATATTATTTCTAACACTTCATTTCACTACATTCGCTATGAAAATATCCTTTTCTAACATTTCAAAAGTTCTAGTATTATTTCAGAGTGTGTTAAAAACTTCATTCACTTTTTAAATTTAGGCTTCCTAAGCAACACATTGTCTTAGTTTTCTTTCATCTGACATTGTATTTATTTTTCCTTCATTCATAAAGAACATTTTGTGCAGATATGAAATTTGAGACAATTCTTTACTTTCAATGTAGAAAAATATTGTGCTATTTCTTTTTTGTTTCCTTCATTTCAGAGGAAAAATCCTGTCGTTCTAGTTGTACTCTCTCTGGTCACTCTCAAAATGTTTTATTTCTTAGTTTTATTTAGTATATTTGGGGATTTTTCAATTATTATTTTCTTAAATACATTTTTAGGCCTTTCTTCTCTAGGACTCTGAAGATATGGATTTTGATATTTTTATTATTGTCTTATAATTTATCTACTTCTTAAAATCAGTTTTTCATTGTTTCTTAGATTGTACAAGTTTTAATGAATTGTCTACAAGGTCAATAATTCTGTTCTATACATATTACCACTAACAATTGTGCCAATTTAGTGAGGATTTTTTCAATTATAATTTTTAATTGAATTCTTTATTGGTACACTTTATATACAGTTCACAATCACATTCAACATTGGGGATTTTGTACCAGTATATGACAGAAGTTAATTCTCATTTTTACCCACATCCCTACCCACCCCCAACCTCCAACCCCTTATATACATGCTATTTCTTTTTCTTTCCAAATTTTGAACCTGAAAATTTTCTATATTGTTGTAATATACAACGTATTTTCCTACTGAGATTTGCATTATTTTTGTTTGCAAGACATTAAGTGAAATTAATTAGACATACGAGTTTAAATATAGCTTTTCGTATATGAAAAACTCAAGATATAAAATAGCTTAGTAAAAAATACAGATAAAAGGAAGAAGTGTAAGGAATAGGGAAAGAGGAAGTTACCAGAACCCCGGCAGTGGGTTCTGGTCTCCAGTGAACTATGGCAGAAAAAGACATACTAAAAAATAAAGATAGAAAACAAGACCTAGAGAAGAACCTTCCTTCTGCGCCTGATCAATGCTGCTGTGAGCAGTGAAGACAAAGGCATCACGAGTTTGTCACTCTTTAGTGGGATTCTAGAAAGTAATATATGACTCCAAAGACCATGAGGACCTTGTGGCTTTGAGGCTCTTATGTTGATTAGACCAGTAAAATGAGCAAAGATCTTCTCACAACAGTAGGTGGGATGAGTTAAACTGGTAAAGAATTTGCCCCCTCCAGGTGAGACTTTTCTACTTGGTTCTTGAGGATTCAGGATGTCTCCATTTGATGCAGTTTTGCCTTGAGCATCACATCCTCACGAGAGCATTGAGACCTTAAACTGTGGCCAGAGGGAAAATGAAGTTATGTTTTGACATGTTGTAACTATCCTGTAGGCTGGAAGACTAGACCTCATCATAACTTGATTGTGAAATGGTTTGTCCCCAAATTTTGTAGAATTGCTCTCAACAAATAAGGAGATAGATCTTTTGTAAAGAAAAAGAAAACCAAGAAATGGAAGAAAAAGAAAGGGAAAGACACAAAAGGCTTGAAAAAAAATGAAGATGCATTATGAAGATATACCAACTTCCCAAGAGAAATGTAATCATTATGTAGAGAATAAAACAAAAATTGGAAAAAAGAATTTCAAGTCAGTTATTAAAGCATTTTCTTAAGTAATTTAAAATCCTTTTTCTGTTAATTTCAACATTTTATATATCTCAGTATTGTCACCTGTTTATGTGGTGTCACTTCTATTTTTCTTGGTTCTTCATATAGTTTTGGTGATTTTCATATTTTTAAATATTGTACATATGATACCATGGGGCTTAAATGTTACGTTTTTGTAAATTGACCTCTTGTTGCAGTTTAATACAGAAGGCTCAGGAAATGTGCAGAATTTCTGTCTTGAATTCACTATCCCTTATTTACTTTCTTGTTGCTGGGACAAAAATCCAGACATCCACAATTTAAAGGAAGCAAGGTTTATTTTGGATCAATCTGTAGAGGTTTCAGTCCATAGTCAGCTGGCTCTAGGCAGGGTGGCGAGGCAGAGAGTAATGGAAAAGAAGAAAGAGCTCATGGCATGGCAGGCAGGAAGAAGCATGGGACATCAAGGGAGAATGAAGATATATATCTTCCAGGCTATGTGCTCAGTGATCCATCTATTCCCACTGGGCTTCACTTTGCAATATAATATGCTTTTAAAAACCTGTCAGTGGACAAAACTAGTTTTACACACTCATGACCCAGTCACCTCCAAATACTTCTGAAACCACGAGGCTTTAAGAGAAGTTCTAAATAACAGTCCTAGCAACCAACACAATCTAGACAAAAGTATTGTACTGGTACACATTGCAGACAGGATGCATAGAAATTCATTTCCACACTAGGCCTATCCTTAGTTATTGGTTGCTGCGACAAGATACCAGAGAATATCAACTTAAAGGAAGAAAGATTTAGCTTTTGGCTCACTTTTTCATATATTGCAGTCTATATTTGAATGACTCCATGGTAGAAAAATCGTGCTAGAAAGGGATGGCAGAAGACTGCTTACCTCATAGCAGGCAGGAAGCGGAGAGCCAGAAACAAAAGCCAGAAACAGATAGGTCAAGGACACGATACAGTCTTCGTGGTTATACTCCCAGGACCCATTCCATTCAAGTAGGTCACACCTACTAAATTTTCCTTATTTCTCAATAATGCTATGAGGTTATCATTCCGTCCACGGATTACTCCAGTGATGAAATTAGAGTTCTTGTTATCCAGTAAGTTTTAGGAAGTCCTACTTCTAAACAGTTGAGACCTTAGGAGGGATATTTTAGATTTAAATCATAAAAGGACTCCTCTGATATCAGGAAGGAGAAAAGATTGGCTAACTAGCCTTGCATTTGTCCTCCTTGTTCACTTCTGTTGATGCAAGGTGGAAATGCAAGTTCAGTTTCCCTACTTTACTTTGCTGACACCAGGGATAAGGGAAAAGAGGACTGCTTGTTATCCCTTGCTTACATTTTCTATATTTCTAATAAATAGCCTCCATTTCTGGGTCAACAGTCTTTCTTTCTTTTTTTTTTTTTTTTTTTTTTTTTTTTTTTTT
>PVIC010047839.1:0-13731 GCA_004025085.1 Thryonomys swinderianus | reverse complement strand
GCTTGCGAGGCAGGTGCCAGCACCACTGAGCTAAATCTCCAGCCCAAGAAATCTAGTCTTAATCTCACATCTGTAGAGCTTTTGTGAAGGATATATTCTCAAACCTAATACTTCTTCCAACAAAATGTGGCTGATATGGTATCGTTATAATTTCTGAATGTAACAAGTATACAGAGCAAAGGGTTATGGAAACATGAATTTTACAGATGGCTGGCTCAACCCTCAGCCAGCTAAAACAACCTATTCTACATAGGCTGGGATTCAAAATCAGTCACACCAAAATTGTATATTACATCACAGGGCTGTTCGTAAGTTGTTGAAATTATAAATGCGAACTACACAATACATTCACTCCTTTTTCCTCAGCTCTAGCACCTATGGAAATCTGGATGAGTTACTTACCTTTTTTTGTCTGTTCACTCATTGAAAAAGGGTCATGAAAATAGTACCTACCTGGATTGCTGAGTTGATTACATGAGGAACACATATAAGAAGCTTAGAATATTGTCTAACACATGAGTGCTCAAAAAACATCAGTTAATACTTCATTTGGGCCTCACAACTCAGGAAGTATTTTCCTTCCCATGGATGGCAGGTGATATATGTCCGTCTGGTTTCTCACCAAGTGACATCTGTGAGTCCTCTGACTTTTGGAGCCTTAATCTCAAAAATGGGGCAAACACTATTTCCATCTACTTATATCACTGCTATAAGCATCCAAAAAGGTCATGTATGTAAAAAGACTGCATTTATGTTACACATAAAAAAGAACACAGATTAACCACAGACACTTTGGAGTGGTGGTTAAGCAAGCAAGTGGTTAGTTTGGACTACTGGAGTTCAAATCCTGGCTCTTCCATCGAGTGGCTATATGACCTCAAACAAATTACCGTTTTTCCTCTGTTCCTGTCTCACTAAGATAACAACAGTACCTACCTCATTAAATTGTTTACAGGTCAGAGTGAATACTTGGAAAGTACTTATAACAGTACCTGCTATACACTAGTGCTCAGAAAATGTTACACAATAATTATGGTTATTATTATTGTGATTTGAGTAGTTATTAACCTAATGACAGCTATCCTGCCTTGCCTGACTGGTTTCTTGGAGAACAGACTATTTGCCTCACCGGCTGCTGGGCCGCTTGGGCAGCTCGGTGCCAATCCTCCACCAGGGCCACTGCCTCCTCCCCACTCTCCGGATGGCGCGCCTGCACCCAGCTCTGCACTTCCTGGGGTAAGATGATCAGGAACTGCTCCAGCACCAGCAGCTCTAGGATCTGCTCTTTGAGGCGGATCTCAGGCCGCAGCCAATGACAGCAGAGAGCCCAGAGCTGGCTGAAGGCCTCATGAGGTCCAGCTGCATCCCTGTACTGGAACTGCCTAAAGCGCTGGCGGGAAGCCTCAGGGCCAGGGATGGGGTCACAGTCCTTCAGGGGTTTAGGTTCAGATGCCCATGAGTCCTCTTCCAGTTTCACAATCAGGAGGTCATCAGGCTCTAGTGGAGAAGAGACCTGGGCCTCGGATCCCAGGGCCACAGCCATCGTCTAACTTGGGTGTCTCACTTCAGCTGTGCTGTCCTCATTCAATGACTTCTGGCATCTGTGGTATGTCCTTCAAGGGGGTTCTGGGAAAAAAGGCTGCTCCCTAAGGCTGGGAATGTAAAAAGACAAAGAATAGAGTGAGCAATAGGACCTAAGAGCTTCACTTTCCTCACACACACACACACACACACCATCCACCAGCTCTGCAAGGCAGAGGGTTGCTTAGTGACACACTTTTCCTGTAGGCACAAAGTGAAACTATAGCCTGGCACAAAACCCGTGGCCAGCTCACCCAGAGAAAGGCAATACAGTGTTAAGTCCTCCAGGACCTGGCTAAACAATGGAGCCTGGAAGCCCAGGCTTCCAGGGTCTGCTCTGGGAACATGATCTGGACCCAGAGCCTTCCTTTTGCACATGTCCAGAGCCTGTCTTTCCCCCAAGATGAGTTTTAAATGTCACCCCCTCCACAAGGCCTTTTCGTCTAGACTGAAATTTTGGGGTTCCTCAGAATGCTCTCCTTACAAAACCCCTTTCTCATCTTATGCTCCCCAAGGGTCCTGCCATGCATTTGACACTATTCACCATCATTTTATTTATTAGTACATGTTTACAATACACGACATTTACATTCATCTTAGGAAGTTAAGTCCATAACACCTCTTGATTCTTTTATTTCCCTTCCAATCCCCACCCTCTTCCTTTCCTATCTATAAATCCCCATTCCCCATTTTATTATTGTTATTATTAATTCATATTTATAACATAGAACACTGACAGTCATTTTTGACACATATTTGGCATATGTGGTAGATGTATATGGCACAACTTAAATCTTTTAATTTTCCCTTTTACTTCCTTCTTCCCTTGCCTTTGGTTTCTTAGACCCCTTCCCATGTCCAAAACATCTACATCCCTATTTCCTTCTATCAAATCTTTGTTTTGCTCTTTATTTACTTTGCCTGACTCATGTGAGAGATATAATATTGTATTTAATTTTGTGGTTCTGATTTATTTCACTTAACATTGTGTTTTTCAGGTGTATCCATTTTCCTGCAAATGTCTCAAATTTATCCTTCTTTACAGCCAAGTAGTATTTCTTGTGTATAGTTACCACATTTCCTTAGTCTGTTGATGGACATATAGGCTGTTTCCAGGATTTAGCTATTATGAATTGTGCCACAATAAACATTAGTTTGTATCACTGTAATATGATGTCTTGATGACTCTCAAAACTCCAGCCAGGACTGTCTCTAGACCCCAATAGCCAAATACCTACACTTCCACTGAGCATCTCTTCCACATACATGACACTTTCATTGAACATCCCTTAGGTATCTGAAACTCAACAGGTCAAAAACTGAATCTATCCATTTCTCTTGTCAAAGTGTCCTTCTGGACATCCCCATTCACTGAAGGTGCCATCTTCCATGGAATGGCCCACACCAGAAACCCAGTCATCCTCTTTCTCCAAGATGCTCCACAACTACTTCATCATCTCTTAGCATCTACATGCCTAATGCCACCATCTTCATCCAGAGAATCATCATATCCAGCATTGATTATTGTTGCCTGCCTAGATTCCCCTTTCTCAATCTCTAGTCCACTCTTTACAAAACAACCAGACTAATCAAAATGTGACCACATCATTTCCCTGATAAATATCCTTCAGAAATCTTTTCCCTCAGGGTAAAATGATTTCTTGCCCAAGTGTTTCATGCTCCCATTAGCCTGGGGGTTCCAACTATATCCTTGCAGTTCCAACATGTTATTCTCTCCTTCACAGTCTCTTCCCTTCCTCGCTAGTGAGATCTCCACTTTTCTTTTAACCTCAAGAATTTCCCTGTTCCCTGAAACAAGATTCCATCCTCAGATGCAAACTTCCACAGCATCTCAACTTCTCTACCGTAACCCTAACCATTATTTATGGTTAGAATTTTAAGCTTCCAGAGGAATCTGGTACGGTGGTCAGCACATAAAAGAAGCATTCAACAAACAGTAAAGTCACAAATGATCAACTAATAATGCTGTGTCATGAAGCAAGCATTACAATTAATCCCTTTCTATGCACAGCGTATCTTTTTAAAAAGAATAAATGACCTCCCTGCTCATGCCAGAAAGAATTCCTTTCTTCGCTTTATGTCCACCTTTCCATAACACATACCATTTTCTAGGGTATATTAGAGGGATGCCACACATCCCCAAGGAGATTACAGCCTCTCTGATGGTGCCCATGCTGTGGATAACCTGAGAAAATAAGCTCTGTGACGTTAACAAGACACAAAATATGCACACTCAAAGGAAGCCACTAGGTGCTTCAAAGTGGCAATAACACAGCTGAACTGTAAGTGGAGGGAAGGTAGCATTTTATACTTCAGGCTCTCCTAAAGACCTTCATATACTTAGGAGAAGGCTACGAGCACAACTCATGACTAACAGGCTACTTCCTGATCATGCTTATCTAACAGCCCAAAAGTCACTTCTTCTGACAAAGTGTCTTGACACATGCATGCCATGCCGTCCCCTTCCCTACTCAACAAAAATTGCTCCGTAATCCTCTCTTCCTTTATAGTGGCTGCTACATACCTCTAAGATATACGTTACCTTATGCTTTATAGTAATATATAAATTATAGAAGCTGAGAGTTAGAGATGACATAATCTGCTTAAGGGAATTAACAAAGTACCAATTGAGTTGGTTCTTGAAGGAAGAATAGACCTCTTAATAGAGACCTGGAGAGAAGGTATTCTAAGCAGAGAAAACAGTTTATATAATGGTGGCAAATCAAATGACCTACCCAGAAAAGAGGGGGAAACTGGAAAGCCCTGAAGCATATAGTGGATGAAGATTAGGCTGCAAAGGGAGTATATGAAGAGTCTAGATAGAAGCTAAGATGTTTGGATTTAACTCAATATATGATGGTAGATTTTTAAGATGGAGAAAGTACAATCCAACTTTAGGTTAAATAGATCATGCTGACTGCACTGTGTTTGTCCGTGTTGCAAAAGTGAAAAGGAGACTTCGACAGACCTCTGACATGAAAAGGGCAAAGTCAAGACACCTTTAACAAAGATGAGAATACACGCCGATCTGGAAGAAAGAGGAATCCGCGGATAAAGTAGGTTGCCAGGTGAGTGACGTGGATAACAGTGCCATTCATTTCCAACAGGCATAATGAAAGAAGTACATGTTTGGACCAGAACACAATAGCCAGTGCCACCCACTGGGTTCTAGAAGTAACTAACAATCATTAAAGAGGCTATCACATTAGGGATGGTTGTTCTAGGCACATAGGTAGAGAATGAAACACTATTTTTAAAATCTGGCTTTCAGTTTAGGCCTTCAAATTTTCACTTCTTGCCAGAGCCCCAGAACCCTCTGTCACTCCCTCTGTGCTCTCCGGACTCTAAAGTGACTCTCCCGCCTCCTAAAGCGCTCTCTCTCCCTCACCTACAGACCTTTTCTAAGACTTGCCTCATTCCCAAAGCCTTCTCCCTCTTTTTTTCTTCATCCCCGACCCCTCTATGACCCTTGCCACCTCCGGACACTGCATCCTCTGCCCGCACTTCACCCTCCAACCCCACATAGATGCTTCTTTGCCCCTTTCACCTTCCCCAGCCCCCTGTGACTCCACCACCTCCTAGGCCTCCGGCCCACTGCCTGCGCCTCGGCTGCCCCCGCCCCGCCACCCAGACTCACCCACCAAGACACCCACTTCACAACAGGGCGGAAGTGCTCCAGGGCGCGCGTAGGGAATGCTGGGACGCGGAGTCCGGACGGCGCCACCCCAGGAATGGGGTGTCTAGAACTACAACTCCCACAAGGAATCGCGCGAGCGCAGGTGGGTGGCGCCCTCCGCTTGCAGCTTTTTAAAATGTCAGCTCGGTGAACGGGACGAATCGGAAGTGCTTAATCCCTGGGGCGAGGCCTGTTGCGACCCGGACCCTTTCCGTTGGCTCCGTAATAATGGCACCACCCAGTGGGCTGCTACCAGAGCAAAAGGGGCGGGACCTATTGAGAGCTCAGAGAACTTGGTAGACCCGGAGAGATTAGAATAGAAACAGTAAGATATAAGAAAGAGGGTGACTAGAGGTGAACAGGCTGGAGGGCAGGAGACAGAATTGCAGCTTCTTCATCCCATAGCTAAACTGCATGGATTTGGAAATATTTGGAATTTCTCCTTTCTCACCTGAAAAATAAGGACAATAATAGCTCCGTGTCACCGGCTTTTGAGAGGTTGCAATGAGATAATAATGGCAAAACAATTAATTCATGGCCGGATCCCAACAATATGCAATGACTGTTAGCCATTATTATGTAAATCAGTTTATACGGAACTTGGCACTTCGTAGGTAGAAGAATGTGAATCATTACAGAAAAATCTTGTAATATGCTATTGCTTTGCATGGTTGTGATACTTATGAGCAGTCTAATACGGGGTTGAGAATGCGGGTTTGTAGTCACGTGAACCCAAACTAACCACCCATTTACTAGCTGTGTGGGTTTAATAACTGCATTGCTTTTGTCTCCTAATTTCTCACCTGCAAAATGCTAGTAGGATAACAGAACCTACTTTGCAGGGGTCTCTGGAGTCCAGCTGCTTGTGTGTGAGACTTACCTCACTTAGGACGAGTGCTTTGCGCACACCCTGATTGCGAAATCTTGAACAATCATTTAACCTCTTTGTGCCTTGTTTTCCTCACCTGGAGAATGGGAATGAGACTAACAGTATCTTCCTGGTAAACTTGGTGAGAGGAATCACTGGAAAGAACTAAGTAAAGAGCTCAGGATATGTATCACCATTGGCTACAATTATTTGTATTGATGGCTATGAGGTTGTGAGCAATTGACAGGGCCTAGCATATGGTAGGGGTTCTCTGTATGTTGGCTGTGTTAAAATCGAAAGAAATCTACATCTTAGTTTTGATAACCTAGTTCAAATTCCTGTGACCCATGTTCCAGCTTCTTTATAGTAACAATTCGTGTGATTTTACTCAGTTAACCTGACAGCAACCTCTTAGTGTTTTTTTGTTGAAGTCTCACAACAGCCCTATGAGACTGGTGTACCTCCAATTTATAAAGAGCAAATGGGGGCTCCGAGAGATGAAGTCACTGTCTTAAGATTATGGAGGGAGGAAGTGGCAAGCTTTGAACCCCTCAGATGTACCTTCAATGATTGCTCTCCACTGACACTTCACGAGTAAGAGACCACAGGCAGAGAGAAGACAAGACTTGCAATGGGAGAGACAGTGCAGCTGTATGGGGTGCTGGATGGGTTGGAGACACTAGAGAGGGTGTCAGGAACTACAGATGGGAAGGCAGTTTCACAGGGCCAGGTAAGGACTTCTGATTCAATCTGCTCTGAAGAGGAGATAGACGTGGAAGGTGAGGGAAAAAGAAATACACTACTAGGACACAAGAGGGCGTCCTCACCCTATAGCCAGCCTGGAACTATTTTGTGCTTTCCCTTGGCCTTTATGTTATGAAAGGCTGGCATTTTCCAGAAGAGGACAACTAAGAAAGTCACCCAAGACGCAAAGTGTCCTATCCAATGTCATACAGAAATAAGCAATAGACCCTGAATCAGACCTGAGCCCTTGCAAGCGCAGCAAGAGTTAGATTTTGCTTTGTAACATTCTGTCCAGTTACTTATCAGAACCCTCTCTCATCTTGGCCTGGCCCACACTACACTCCAAGGATGCAGAGATGAATGAAACACATCTGATCCCTGGCCCAGGGTAAGACCTCTAACATTCCCCATCAAGCATTCCCATGAGAAAAATTTTCCCAGTCAAGCACTCTTATGAGTTTGGAAGCATACACTTCTGACATCTGCATATTTGTTTATTTTATGGTACACATATAATATATTTTATTGAACATTTATGTGCATTATTAGATCCTGCTGTTAGTGCTTTAAACATATGAGCTTATTTAATGCTCACAAAATCGTTTCAGGGAAGGAGTAATGCTTTCCCATATTCCAGAACAGGAGACAAAGAGATGGCGTAAAGCCACAGGGCTACAAATCAGTCTAATTTTAGAATAAGGTGAGATTTAAAACAAAAGAAGAAGAAGGAGAAGGAGGAGAAGGAAGAGGAGGAGGAAAGTTAAAACATTTATTTTTCTTTCCAGGCCCCAAAGGATCACCCCATCCACACCCCACTTTGGAAAGCACGCACTAGGGGCTTCCAGGTCTGGGGTCAGCCCTTCCTTCTCAACAGAGAGGGAATGAACAGGGAGAGGCCCCGGGGGCAGCAGCTTATCTAGGCCTGGAGGGCCGGGAAGGTTTCCAGAGGAAGTGTTGCCTGAGCTGAATCTTGAGGGATGCCAGGAGGTCCCCGGGGAAAGGCGGTCCTCAGAAGTGTTCAGTGACAGTGTGGCTGTCATGCTCCAAAGCATGACAGATGGGAACACAGCTTCATGTTTCCCCGCGGGCGTTCAGTCTGCTGTCTTCTGGCTAGCTTTCTGAAAGTCCTCAGCCACCAGCCCTTCTCTACCCCTGGATCCCAGAAGGGCTCCTATAATCCTTAAAGAAGTGGTTGAATTTGGCCAGTCTCAAGTCCCACAGTTTAGGAGTCCCCAGAGCCCACCTTCCTGCTCCCCCCCACACACACATGCCTTATTGACTCTGGATTACAATCCCTGTGACTCAGTAATCCCTTTACCTCCTTTAGCCCCAGGTGGGCTGCCACTTTTTAAAAAATTTTGTCAAGTCAAGCATTTCATAGATTTAATAACGTGCTGAAGACAAGAAGAACTTGAGTTCACGTAGGGTGCCACACGGCCACTTGCATCTCCCAGTTTCCTCACTGAGCCCCTTGAGCCTCTCAAAGTCTGCGTTCTCAGCATTCGGTCCTCCTACACCCACAGCAGCCCCCGCTCCTGGAAACTGAGTTCCACCTCACAACCCACGCACGCCCATTCTTTCCCTGCCAGGGTGGCTGCCTCTCCCACCCCGACCCTCCAACACACGCGCCCCTACCCTGCGTAGCCCAAGCTTCCCCAGCCTGCTCCTCAGCCACGCCCAGAAGCCAGCCTTCTTCTCCTCTTCCTCGGACCACAGGCAGTAATCTCCTCGGCGGAGCAGCCAGGCCAGTCTGTGGTAGCGGGGGAGCTGGTGGCGGGAGATGCGCTCTAGGAAGACAACCAGCAGCGCCGGGGGTTGGGGGGCGGCCAGCAGGAGGGAGGTGGCCAGGCGAAGCTCCAGCTGGCAACGAGGTGTGTGCAGGGCCCGATGACTCAGCACGCAGAGTGTCACCCGGCTGCCTGCTATGCTCTCTGCCACATTATCGACCGTGTCCTTGCCTGGCTCAAAATCTCGCTCGGGGAGGCAGAGGCGCAGCCCCTGACCAGCGGGAGGGCCGCCCTCCAGAACAGGCAGCAGCTCCTGCACGACCCAGTCTTGGTCTTGCCCACAGTGGGACACGAACACATCATAGAGGAACCTCCTGCCCTCATCCTTTCGACCCCGCAAACCTTGGAACCAAGCCCTGAACCAGGCATGGAGATAGAGGAGCCAGGAGTTCCTGGCTTCCTGGAGGAGGGGCAAGGAAGTCAGCAGAAGCAACAAGATAGAGCTGCCCACCAAGCATGCCAGCTCCAAGGTCTCGGGGCAGTGGCTCCAGAGAAAGGGGAAAATGGGATTCTTGGACGGGCCCCCTCCTTCTGCGTGGCACAGCTGGTGTACTGATATATACATGTATGTTCTGGGGGACCGCTCCAGCCAGGGTCCCACCCAGGCGTTGGCACACTGGCAGGCCAAGGACGAAGACATGATGTACATGTACCGGGGCATCTGAGGACTGTGTCCCCACAGGCTGCCGTCCAGCACGAGGCCGTTCTCCATGAACAGCACTAAGACGCGGAGGCTGCTGAGGCCTCGGAGAGCAGCGGCTGACAAGGTCTCCAACCCAGTCTTGGACAGCTGCAGCACCTGCAGCCTGGGCAGCTCGCCCACCAGCTCCTCCAGCCACACTGGATCGGGCTGCGACTGGGACTGCAGGTCTTCCAGCGTGAGCTCCTCCAGTCCGGGCAGCCCTGTGATGCGGCAGGGCCTGGGGCTGTGCCTCCCCCTGCCCCTTATGCTCAGGGACTGGAGACTGGGGAGCTGCCACGGGGAGGAGGCAGAGGTGTTCTGGAAACACAGGGTCTCCAAGCTGATGCCAAGCAGGGAGAGCTGACGAAGGGCAGGGAAGCTCTTGGCGCTGTTCTGAGTCTCCAGCTGCAGCCCCCAGCCTTCTAAAGTCAGGCTCTGCAAGACCGGAAATACGTCAGGCAGGAACTTCCAACGCTTTGTGTCCGAGCCAGCATGAAGCTCCAAGCTAGTGAGCATAGTGGGCAGGGACAATGCCATCTCAGCAGGGGCAGAAAGAAGCTGTAATCTCAGGTTGGGCAGACTCTCCGCCCAGGTTGAATTCAGCAAAACGCGGGTATCCAGAAGTTTGAGGGTGGTCAGTGCAGGCAGAGAAGCCAACCAGCCCTCGCTCAGCTCTACCAGCGGATTTTTACTCACGTCCAAGACCTCTAGCCTCCCTAGGCCCTGGAATACCTGTCCATGCAGGGAAACCAGCTGGTTTCCCTGCAGGAACAGCTCCCGTAGGTCCGGCAGACAGGAGAAGGTGGCTGGGAGCAGGGAGTGCACCCGATTGTTAGACAGACTCAGGGTCCGCAGTCCAGACACGGCTTCCGTCTCATTAGTGCACAACGGGACACTCTCTAGTTGGTTATCGCCAACATCCAGCCTCTGAAGCCTAGGCATGGCTGCTAGGAAACGTGGAGGCAGCTTCGTAAGGCCATTAGACTGAAGATTCAAGCTCTTCAGGCTGTGGCAGGAAGCCAGGGCCCCCAGAGCTATACCGCTTATCTTATTGTTTGCCACATTCAGCTCCTGCAGCCCAAAGTGGGCAACCATCTCAGCAGGGAACTCGGCCATGCCAGTTAATCTCATGAACAGAGCATCAAGCCCCTGCAGCCCGAGTCCCACCACAGAAGCTGCCTCCATGTCTGTTTGGGTCAGGTATAGAGTCCCTACCTTGAGGCCCTGCAGGGCCCCAGGACTGGCCATCTTAAGCTTCCGGTTCCCTGACAGATCCAGAGTGTTCAGAGTCCAGGCGTCCCCGGAGTGGGGGTCATGTACCAGGTCTGGAAAGAGGTGAGCCAGCTCCCCGACATCCTGAAGGCAACTGTGTGTGACAGCCAACCGTTGTAAACTGGGAGGCAATCGGACACTCAAGTTCCTGTCCAGGCAGGGGCCTGAGAACTGGAGTTGCTGGAGCGATCTCAGGTCACTAAAGGCATCAGAGGGTAGAAATCGGTAATAGTCCCTTTTAGGAGAAGATATGAAACAGAGCCTCTGAAGTTGCCCCAGTCCCTGGAGAGCTCCTGGCAGGAGTTGGGCGAGTTTCAGGCTCAGTCCCAGGAGCTTGAGCCCAGGCAAAGTGGAGAAGGCATTCTGGGGCAGAACAGAAATGGAACCGGAGAGGCAGAGCCCCTCCACACTCTGAGGCACAGCTTGCAAGACCTGTGTGAGGTTGGTCACCTGACTGCAAGAAGCAAGCAGGGGCAGCGTGGAGTCCAAGGGGCAGAGCGGGCCGAAGAAGCGGGAGACCAGTTGCAGCCGGAAGCCTTCTGTCACCAGGCAGTTGGAAGCGCTCCATCCTGCAGTCAGCGGAAGGATCAGCAGCAGACCAGGCAGCGGCAAGTGCCTGTCCATCTTGGCACCAGCTTGATCCACAGAGAGGCAGAATCGGAGCCTCTCTCGTCGCCTGTCCTTTTCTTAGAAAGGAACCCACCTCTCCACACGTGCACAAACCCAGTACACACAGCTGTGGCAGCAAATACCCTCCCAGTGCGCCCGGCAGGTCTGGGCGCAGAATCAAAGGACCACAGCGCTTCCCAGTGTTAGAGCTGCTGGGGAGCTGAACAAGAGGGTGGGAGGTGGGGTGCTCCAGAGGCAGAGACAGGAAGGACGCTAGCTAGGGGTAGGGCCCGAGTCTCACTTCTCTGTAGTGAGGAAGTAAGTAGTGTCAGTCAACATAAAATCTCAAAACAGAGAGTCAGGATATCTCTCTGCTATCCTCCAAAGCAGGACATTTCAACTCTCTAAGCCTCCAGACGCACTAACCCCAGTTCATGGGACCACTGCAAATTACAAATGGAATGGGTTTCTCTCCACATCGCTTCCTTTACCCTCTCCTCCTCTGACTTCTGGGGGAAAGAGTTCTTAAGTAAATAAAAAAGCATATTTTTTGTAAATAAAATAGTACATCAAAAGTATGTCACTGTTGGGCCAGGGATTTAGCTCAGTAGTTCCAGCACCTACCTAGCAAGCACAAGGCTCAGAGTTCGATCCCCAGTAACCACATACAATATCGGCATGATGACTCAGCCCACCAGCAATCAGTACCACATACCATAGTGCAGGGCGTGGTGGCTCACGCCTGTAATTCCAGCCCTCAGGAGGTAGAGACAGGAGGATTGCTGAGTTCGAAGCTTGCCTGGGCTACATAGTGAGCTCAGGGCCAGCCTGAACTACAAAGCGAGACCCTGTCTCAAAAAAAAAAAAAAAATAGATAGATGATAGACAGACAGACTGATGAAATAGGGCACTGGATGGGAACCAGTCTGTAGTATAAAATGTTACCCTTCAAAGGCCACTTTCCCACATGAAAACTCCTTAAAGAAATGAATGATTCCAGCCCCAAGAAGCAAAGGTACCCAAAGACTGGAAAATCCTAGTGGAAACAATAAAGGCATTCTTCAAAACTCTTTAGACATTTTGAGAAGATTCTAGGGCCCATATGCAGGGGATGCTGCCGTACAAACTGGGGACAATTTGATTATTCACTTGTTTACAATCGTCTCCAGGGACAGCACCAAGGGCTATTCTAGGTCAGGTCAAAATTATGTCATCTATCTGCTGACAACATTATCCTCCTTACTGAATAAAATTGCTGGGAAGAAAAAAAAAAGAATGGCATAATCAAAAAGTTGAAAATAATTGATAAAATCTTGAGAGTAGCCATAGGAAAATGACCCATTAAACAAATAGGAAGAAAAGACAACAAAAACTGGTTGATTATATTTTAGTTAGTAAAGGCTTTATATTAAAGTATAAGAACTAAGCTGGACATGGTGGCTTTCACCTGTAATCCCAGCACTCAGGAGGCAGAGGCCGGAGGATTGCTGTGAGTTCAAGACTGGGCTGGGCTACATAGCAAATTCAAGACCACCTGAACTACAAAGTGAGACCCTGCCTCAAGAAACTAAAACAAAACAAAACAAAAAAACTAAAAGAAAGAGATTTGTCAATGGATAGGCAAAGGGCAAAGGAGTGGGCAGTAGTGAGCATTCGTTATCATGCGTCTAAACTCCTTTCCTATTACTATTTGGAAATAATGTCCCTCACCTCTGCTGGTGAAGTGCCACTTCTTGGAATTTATCACCTTAAGATCCTGTTATCCCTATTGAAATCTTCTTCTCAATTATTGCCTCCTATTACTGTTCCTAGCCTCACAGAAAACAAGCCCAACAGTGCTTTTCACATGGGACAGTGCTCCTCTTGCTAATGTATTTGTCAGTTCCTTCACAAAGGGATCGTCTTTTGGTTCCATTCTGGGAATACAATCTGGGAACAGAAAATAGTGCCCACAGAAATGTACTCCGTATCCCGGTCTCCCTTCTATTTCATACCAGAGAAGTCTGGTATTTTAACTTTGTTTCGTAAATCATCATTTAGTCCAAGACTCACCTAACCACTCAAGCAAATGGTTAGAACCCTCTGGATACTCAAATCAGCCTAATAAAATAAGGTTCTCTAGAAATTCATTCATATTAACAAATTCAGTGCAATCTAGTATTCGCTTGTTAGTCTAGCACCCTCAGAGTCCCTTGCCACATCTATTCCTTAAGTTTTACAAACACGAATCAACATGACTTTATCCCTACTCACTTAGATTGAGTGAGTAGGGGTTTGTTTCTGTAACTGCCTTCCACTTGTCCTGGGATTAGAGTCAACATCTCTGGACTACCAAGAGGATGGTTTTCCTGGCTTTCAGATCTCTTCTTCTCTTGCTCCCCTGTTCTGTATCAGAGGAAACTTGTTGGCTTAAAGTTACATTTTTTGACTTTTGCGTAGAGATTGAAGGAGAAAGGGAGAAGCTGAAAGAGCTCCTCCCCTCCTTCTCTGT
>PVIC010047838.1:0-13706 GCA_004025085.1 Thryonomys swinderianus | reverse complement strand
TGGGTTGGCAGAAAGTTTGTCTGCATTTTGTTCATGTCCAGAGACTACCTGAGACTGAGATTAGAGGCAATGGATTAACTAATCCTGCAGAAGAAATTTCAAAGCCGTTAAATTGAGGAGGGGCCTGGCTACTGTTGGGAGTTTTTAGCCAGATCTATGTTGAGAATGAAGAGCAAAAACCCAGCAGAACGATTTAAAAGAAAGAAAGGAAGATCCAGAAAAGCTGTGGGCTGCCAAGATAGAAAAAAAGGAGACACTGATGGCTAAGAAGGAACCAGAGAATACAAAGATGCCCTGAGGGTATCACTGGAAGCAAAAGGACTCTACCTTTTCAAGTATCAGCATTGTACAGGTGAAAGATTTTTCTTTGAGAAGAAGCCCCAAAGCATCCATGTTCCAGAATGGTGGAGGCCCTGGGAAGTTGTTACAGAATGGTAGAGGCCTAAGTAAGTTGTTCCAAACTGGTGACTGCCCAGGGAAATTGTTCCAAAATGACAGCAACCTAGGGAAGCGCTACCAAAATGGTGGAAGCCTAATGAAGTTGTGCCAAAATGGTAGCAGGTTTGGGAAGTTATTTCAAAATGGCGGCAGCCTAGGGACGTTCTTTCAAAAGGGTGGAGACCTAAGGAAGTTGTTTCAAAATGGTGGACGCTTAAGGAATTAGTTCCAAAATGGTGGAACCCTAACCAAGTCATTTCAAAATGGTCACAGCCTGGGACAATTGTTTCAAATGGTGGAGGCCTAAGCAAGTTGTTCCAAAATGGCAGCAGCCTAGAGACGTTGTTCCAAAATGGTGGAGGCCTAAGCAAGCCATTTCAAAATAGTGGCAGCCTCGGGAAGTTGTTCCAAAATGGTAAAGACCTAAGCAAGCCATTTCAAAATGGTGGAGGCCCCAGTAAGTTGTTTCAAAATGGTAGAGGGCTAAGAAAGTTGCTTCAAAATGGCGGCAGCCTGGGAAAGTTGTTCCAAAATGGCGGAGGCCTAAGGAATTTGTTCCAAAATGGCGGCAGACTGGGGAAGTTGTTCCAAAATGGTGGAGGCTTAAGGAATTTGTTCCAAAATGGCGGCAGACTGGGGAAGTTGTTCCAAAATGGCGGCAGACTGGGGAAGTCGTTCCAAAATGGTGGAGGGCTAAGCAAGTTGCTTCAAAATGGCGGCAGCCTGGGAAAGTTGTTCCAAAATGGTGGAGGCCTAAGGAATTTGCTCCAAAATGGTGGCAGCCAGGGAAAGTTGTTCCAAAATGGTGGAGGCCTGAGGAAGTTGTGTCCAATTTTCAAATTTGATTTGTTCAAGGTCAGACCACCCTGAATACACCAGATCTCATCAAAATGGACTTCTGGTTCAATTTTGAGTTTGGGAGTTCCTTACGTATGCTATAATGCCTTTTCCAGTCTCCTCTTGTTTTGTAACATGGTTCTTATCTATTTAATCAAGTCCTTAATGCACTAAAAATTTTTACTTTGATGAGATTTGACTTATTTTTAGTTCTCTTTATCTGTTGTGCTTTTCTTGTGTATAAGAATGCTTTACTGTGTGCTACCATCTAAAAATATCACACAATCTTTCTTTCTGAATGTCTCATGGTTTTATATTTTGCATGTAAATATGTGATCTGTATTGAGTTAATTTTTATATGCAGCGTAAAGCTTGCACTGAATTACTGTTTGCCCATGGACAACCAGGTGCTCCGGCACCATTCCCTAGATTTCCCTCCCAACCAGCGCCTTTGCAGCTGACTACAAGTCAGTCGGCAGGACTTAACCACAAAGGCTCTGTCTTATCATTTCCAACAAATTTTGTGAGTGAGGCGTTTGTTTAAACTTATTCTCAGCACTTCTTAAAGGCTGAATTTGAGAGAAAAAATGTCGTCTCCAGCACTTTACTCCATGATACTTATTTCTCAAGATATTTGAAAGGACCAGAGAAGCCAAAATCAGCCAGTGGCTGCTCTTGGCTACACTGTTGTCCCTCAGCATCTTATCAGGAAGGTATAAATCTGCTAGGATTATTTATAGAGTCGAGGGGATTCTACTGGTGTATGGGGTGTGGGCAGTGGCTTGGCATGGTGTAACTGGACCAGGCATTTATGCCTGGGGTTTGGGGGAATAACTCCTGAGTCAGGGGTCTGCACTTTACAGTGCTGCGCTGAATATACCAGAGGATCTGCCCTAACAAGGAGCTGCCCTGGGTTACCGCCAGAAAATATGTCCTGGCTCCAGGAAAATTCCCCTATTCCTGTGCTGGGCCCACTGACCATTGTCTCTCAAGTTAGCGATGTGTTGTTTCTCGTCCAGTTTCTGTGTAGGTTAGAATAGGGTTTCCATAGAGTTAGCAGAATTAACTATATGATGGATGTACTTATTCTTCTGGTCTTATTCTGTTAAAAGTTAAGCATTAATAGAAAGTAGTACAAGTAAGTTAGAGTTAGGGAAAAGATTTAAGAGAATTGTAGTTTCACATTTTGAGAAATTGATTCCAGTCTTATGATCATCATGTTTATAGTTACCATTTGTTTCTGTTCTACTTTCTAAGAAATGTACTGATTTCTTGGCTGTTTTTGTTTCTACCAACCAAATGATAAATGTATAAGATCATAGTAACCATTATTGATGTCACGTTGCCCTTCTAAATCAGTATAAATATAGCCTGATCAATAAACACGGTGCCTGCTCCGTACTGACTGAGAGGTCCTCCCGACCCCATCTTTGTCTGTCTTTGTCTGTCTTGTGTTTTCTTCATCCTCACCCCCCGACTCAGGTACTGTCCGATTGCCGGCAGGCTCTGGCCATGAGGATGGGTTTTTTTTTCCCCTCTATGGACAATTTATTTTATTTCACAACATTTTGCATGAATAAAAATGTATAAAATTACATGGATAGTGCAACCACATGGACATCGTATAACTAATTTTTCATTGTTGCATGCATCTTCCAATAATCACATTCCAGTTTATATCAGGGAACATAACAATTTGCATATATATTTTTACATGTGCATGCACATGACAGACACGCATAGTTGGAGGCAGCTCGGGCACCTCAGAGTTGCTCCTTCTGCAGTGGTAGATCGGGCTCCTTCGTTCTTTGCTCAGGCCTCAGCTAAGTCCTCTGATGTCTTCGTAAGCTGCAGACCCCTGAGTTAGGGCCAAAGTTACGTCCTGAAATTGCTCCTCGGGACGCGCTCACCAACCCACAGCCCGGGGCTCCCGGTCTCGGCAGCCCTTGGGGCACCCTGCGGGGTGACCGTTGCGCCGCGACCGGCGAGCAGTCGTCCAGCGGCCCCTCTCCCAGGCAGAAACCCACACGGGCGGCTGGTACTCCTGCGTTCACTTAAGTCTTTCAGTAAAAACCAATTCGTTGTGTTTTAGGACCTAAATACTAATCGTTTTAAGTAATACAAACTACAGGGTTTTTTTTTTTTTAATGCCTAAATCTCAGGGACATTTGACAAGAGAAACTCTGAACATCACACGGTGCAGCGAGGAACGCGTCTTGGCAGAGACGGGCAGGACGGAGCGTGTTGCCCGCGGCTCCCGAGTTAGAAGCGGGAGCCCGGCAGGGCTGGGGGCGACGCCCGGAGGGTGACGGTCCAGAGGCGACGCCGCCGCCGGCTCCCCGGGCCTCCCGGCTCTCACTCTGCCCCCGCCCCGCTGCCGGACGGCCCGTCTGGACCCTCCAGCAGCGCGGTGGGAGCCGCACGCATCTCCGTCCCCAGCGTCCTTCTGCGCCCACAGGCCCGGGCGCAGCTGGCACTCCCCGCCGGCAGCCCCCGCATCTTCGGGCTTCCTGCATCACAGTGCGGGATGCCCAGTGGAATTTGCATTTCAGATAAACGGTAACCAATTTTTTTTTCACTTTTAATACTTCCGAGGCTATATTTAGGTCTCATTTCTACTGAAAAGTATGTGGCGTCTGAAAGTCACGTTCTGACGCGGTGCCCTGTATTAACCAGCCCTGGCACGGGATTGCCAGGGCTTCCCTGAACGTAAGTTTCCGGCTGACACACAGGGACGAGAGGAAGCAGGAGATCACACGATTTCTTGGCGCAGGGTGTAGCCCAAGTGCACTGGAAACCATGTGATGCCACCACCACGCACCAGCGTGCTCTGTCTGGCTCTGTTTCCAGAAAATAGACCGACGCCTGTATTGACGACAGCAAACCCACTGCGGCCAGAGCAGGGCCCCGAGAGGCTCGCTCCACACGAGCATGGCGGCAGCGGGAGGAGGCTGGGGAGAAGGAGGCTGCAGCGGAGAGCGAGAGGGCCCGCAGTACGCCAGCCGTGCATGAGTGCGTACAGCCGTAGCTCCAGCTAGGTGCACAGGTGCCATGACTTGGAGAAAAACACAGACACGTGTGGCTTCGCACGAGCCATCATTGTATCTGAACTGAACTTGAGCACGTTGTGTTTCCTTAAGGTGGGCCGTGACCCAAAGAAAGGGCAGCTCAGTGGAAAATGCCACCTCGTCTCTCTTCTGTCAGATGAAGGTGGTACCCGCTTGGCGGGGGAAACTCCTTCAGTGTGAACTGTAAAACACAAAGTCTCACAAACTCTCTAGTCAGCAAAGATTTGTGGTCCATGAGTATAACTCAGAAACGTCTCCTTGCCATGATTAATTCTATCAATTTCAAGGCTTTACACTAGTACTAAATAACTAAAATTATAAATTTTAAGAAAGGTAAGAAAAGATGTATGATACTGAAAGGGTGCAAAATCATATGTAAACTCATGCAAATATACACACTTGTTTAATACAGCAGAACAGTATACTAATCTATGTTTCTTAGAACCACACATTAATGTCAGTAATGATGTATGAAATATTCAACAAAAAATGAATCTATGTTTCAAAAACAGCTTCAGTAGTATCTTTTCAAGAAAATAGAAAAAGCTGCATGAAAAATAATAAATCGCCATGTGAGTTGTGCCAGGAAAGTCTCAGCCAAAACAGTGACATGAAATGCAAGAGTCTTGTTATTGCTGGAAGCCACAAAGACCTTCTTTTTGTTTTGGCCCATTGCTTGGTCCTTTCTAGACTTCCGGTAATCATGATGCAAGGAAATGCCACGGAAGTGTCTGAATTTTACCTTCTGGGATTCGGTGTTCAGCCTGAGGCTCAGTGCGTCCTCTTTGCTGTATTCCTCATCATCTACGTGACAACCATGGTAGGTAACACCGGGATGATCCTGCTCATCAACACAGACTCCAGACTCCAAACACCCATGTACTTCTTCCTGCGGCACCTGGCTTTTGTTGACATCTGCTACACATCTGCCATCACCCCCAAGATGCTCCAGGACTTCGTCACAGAAGACAGGTCCATATCGTATGGAGGGTGCGTAATGCAATTATTGGTTGTTGCAACATTTGCGACCAGTGACTGTTACCTCCTGGCAGCTATGGCCGTGGACCGCTACGTGGCCATCTGTAAGCCTCTTCACTATCCCATAATCATGTCCCGAACAGTCTGCCTCCTGCTGGTGGCTGGATCGTACCTCATGGGATCAGTAAACGCCTCTGTACACACAGGATTTGCATCCTCTTTATCCTTCTGCAAGTCCAACATCATTAATGACTTTTTCTGTGACTTTCCCCCAATCCTCTCTCTCTCTTGTTCCAACACTGACATCAACATCATGCTAATTGTTGTCTTCGTGGGATTTAACCTGATGTTCACTGTGTCGGTCGTCATCTTCTCCTACATCTACATCATGGCCGCCATCTTGAAGATGTCTTCTGCCACGGGGAGGAAGAAGACCTTCTCCACCTGTGCCTCCCACCTGACAGCGGTCACCATTTTCTATGGAACCCTGTGTTACATGTACTTACTGCCTCCTTCTGAGCACTCGCAGGAGAACATGAAAGTGGCCTCCGTATTCTATGGCACTGTGATTCCCATGTTGAACCCTCTGATCTACAGCTTGAGAAACAAGGAGGTCAAAGAAGCTGTGAGAGTGATAGGGAAAAAGTTCTTTTAGGCTAGATTTAAACTGTTTATACTTAGCACGTCACATGGTCCAGTAGAGATGTGCTACCACAATTAAACGTCTCTTCAATAGGGATCCCTACATGTAAGCTGAAGGAGATAGACTTCTGCTAGCAGTGGAACGCATTCCTAGCCGAGACACTGGTCGTGAAATAAGCCACAGTGAATTCACAGTGACCCTATTTGCTGGATCATGAATGCACTGGATCTAGCTTTGTCCTTTGAGATCAGTGACATTAGAGGTTTTATCTAGCAGCTTCTCAGCAAACACAGTTCAAACTCTATAATGTCACAGACTTTACCCAAAGTATTCTCATGTTCCAAAGTGTGACCAGAATAGTGGCCATCTTTGCATTAGGCTAATTTTTAAAATACATAAATTTTTCTGACAATAAGAAAAAATCAAAAGCAAATTTTTGTTTAAACAAATAAATGATCACTTACATTAATAATACAGAATAGACTGAAAATGTGTCCCCCATGAACATCTTCTTCCTATTTTACAATAGCTACTGTACATGCTGTATCTCATTTTCACCTTTAGTTCCTTGTAGTAGAGCAACAATATGGTATTGGAGCAAGGGAAAAATAAGAAAAGGATGGGCTGGAGACTTAGCTCAGGGTTCTGGCGCCTGCCTCGCAAGCACAAGGTCCTGAGTTCGATCCCAGTAACCACATACAATGCTGGGCGTGGTGACTCATGCCCACCAGCAATCAATACCACATACCACAGTGCTGGGCGTGGTGGCTCACGCCTGTAATCCCGGAGCACTCGGGAGGCAGAGACAAGAGGATTGCTGAGTTCGAGGTTGCCTGGGCTACATAGTGAGCTCAGAGCCAGCCTGAACTACAAAGCGAGACCCTGTCTCAAAAAAATTTAAAAAAATAAGAAAAGGAAAGAAAAACTTTGATAGTTAAAAAAAAAAAAGCAAAGCTTATGAATATAATGGATTGGGTGGAAGGGTAGACAAGGAAAAGGAAAAAATGAGAATCAAGATATGTCGTAGAGGCACAAATGTTTAATGTTGAATGTGATCAGAATGTATATGTAAAATGTACCAGTAAACTCAATGTTAAAAAGCAGTGTCCCTAGTGTCACACTAGGGTGCACAGAATCTTAAACTTCTAGTAGATTCAGATTTTTTAGAAGGCCATGTATACTGTCAGTCTGTAGTAACAGACTAATTACTTGGACAGGTTGCTAGATATGGAAACACACTAAGCCTCCTTTATAACAAGAAAAAGAAGTAGCTGCTCTCTAATGAGACAACTCTAAAAATCAGAAGCGAGGTGTTCTGAATGACAACATGAAAAAAAACTGTCCCTTCTCCAAAGCTCAAGCTTGTTAGCGTAGAATAACCAGTGAGCCCTGTTTTCTGGATTCCTCATCCGTCCCTGCAACCTCAGACCTCAGGGGTGAATCCGGTCCCCAGGCCGCAGCTCAAAGCTCCTGGCGGGAACAAGGGAGCGCGGAGGCCCCGCGGGGCGCCCAGCCTGCAGCAGGGTCAGAACCCAAAGCCCGCAGCCACGGTGCTCAGCACGTGCCCGGAAGCACCACGGCGTGCGCAGGTGACTGTGGAGAGGCTGCACAGGGCTGTGGCCGGAGACCTTCCGCCGGAAGCGGGAAGAGCCGCTTCCTCTCGGGCCGTGTTGAAACAGGGCGAGGGCGCCGAGCTGAGTGCGGCCTGAGAAACGCCCGTGAGGAAATAAATGACCGCACGGGTGACCATGAGAAGCACTGTGTGTGTGAGTTCTTAGGACTTATGCTTTCACTTTAGCATAGACACTTTATTTTTTATTGGTTTAGATTTGCAGTCCTTAATTACGTTTGTCTCGGGTACTTGGTACATGTACATAATATACCTTAATTCTTTTTTTTTCCCACCCTTTCCCTCCCTGATCCTTCCAACCCGTGATCCCCTTCTCACCGCAGAAACTCTGTGTTTTCACTTCAGTAATTTTTCCCCATTTCCTTTCCCTCCACTCCCTTCTCCTGCTCACCCCTCCCCCACTATTTGTGGCCCTCTGCCGTAAAGATAAATTTGAGGCATTTGTGGGAAACTTGAGCCCGTCATTTGGAGAGAAATAAGTCAGACCCACAAGCTCAGGGATCACCTGGTTCTCTGCCACGAGAGCCGCCACCCAGTAACCAACACAGAGCTTCTTCAACATGCTTTTTATTAGTCCGAATTCCATTGGAGACATTTATCCACAGAGGTGTTCCAGCACCCACCTATTGGTTTATCAGCTTTTATAACTATTCTTCTGTAAACATTCATATACATATATATATAAAATGTATATATACTCTTGTGAATACCCTTGTATGTGTGATCTGAAGAATATAACTCAACTGAAAATCTTCATCTATGGGAGGCATGTATTTAATTTTACTAAAATTTCCAAATATGTGTGCACCACGAGATAATTTACCTTCCCACTAGGAATATGTGAAGCCCTGAGGGTCCAAAATCTCACCCAAAGATGGTGTTTTAAATTAACAAGCATAAAATTACACTTCAGTGAAGTACAATTCTCCAATTACTAGTGAGCTGTGGTTCCTTGCTGTTGATCATTAAGGTTTCTTTTCTATAACTGGTGTAGGTCTCTTCTGAATTTTTCCTTTGTATTAATTTATAGAAATTATATATGCTGTGTATTAATGTTTTGGTATTTAAAAATAACCTGACCAAACTCCCAGTCTCTTCTCTTTTAAATGGCCATTTTTATTTTAATATAGTTGAATCTTCAGTGTTTATGATTTGTGCTTTTGTGTTTTCTTATTTTATCTTTATGTTGAAGCCATAGATATTCTCCTATATTTTGCATTCAAAGATTTAAAATCCAAACACTCATTCCATTTGAAACTGATTTTATAACATTACAGTAGGAACCCAACACGATGTGCTCAGCGCACAAGCACCACAGCAGGCCGCACCGTTTTTCATGGGTCTCTGCCGTGCTGCTCCCATGTGCCAGGAGTGAGTTGGGCTGATCTTGTTTTCAGTACCACAGGGAGCTTTCTCTACCCGTCTTTCTTTGTGGCTTTTCAGCTAATGTTTAATCTGTGCTAGTCATGGAACAAGACAATGGGACTGTAGTGACCGAATTCACTCTCCTGGGCTTTGCTGGTCAGGCCAGGTCCTGGCCCGTCCTCTTCACAGCCTTCCTGCTCACCTACGTGGCCACACTGGTGAGCAACACCGGGATGATCCTGCTCATCAGGGCCGAGCCCGCCCTGCACACGCCTATGTACTTCTTCCTCCAGCACCTGGCGTTTGTTGACCTCTGTTATTCCTCTGCCATCACCCCCAAGATGCTGCAGAACTTCACAGGGACAGAACGGTCCATCTCCTTCGTGGGGTGTCTGGTGCAAATGTTGGTCTATGGGGCTTTTGCAACCACTGACTCTTACATCCTGGCTTCCATGGCCGTGGACCGCTACGTGGCCATCTGCAAACCCCTGCGCTACCCTACGGTCATGTCCCAGAAAGTCTGTATTCAGCTGCTGCTGGGCTCATACACCATGGGCTTCCTAAATGCATCTGTAAACACAGGTTTTACTTTCTCCTTGAACTTCTGTAAATCTAACCGAATCAACCACTTTTTCTGTGATGTGCCTCCAATCCTCTCACTGTCGTGCTCCAGGGTTGACCTCAATGTCATGGTCCTGACGGCCTTTGTGGGCTTTAACTGGATAAGCACCGTGCTGGTCGTCTGCTTCTCCTACAGCTACATCCTGGCCACCATCCTGAAGATGTCTTCCGCTGCAGGGAGGAGAAAAGCCTTCTCCACTTGCACCTCCCACCTGACGGCGGTCACCATCTTCTACGGGACCCTCTCTTACATGTATCTACACCATCACACCCCCGAGTCTCAGGAGCAGGAAAAGATAGCTTCTGTGTTTTATGGCATAATTATTCCCATGTTAAACCCCTTGATCTACAGCCTGAGAAACCAGGATGTGATAGAAGCTCTAAAAAACATAGGAAAGAAGTGCTTCTAACCTGAACCTTGATTTCCAACGTCCAATCATTTATCCAACCAGCTGACAGTGATCTCTGATTCCTCCATCCCAAAAGATGGGGAAATGCTTGTGAGAACACTCTGTTGCTTAGCGATAACAATGGCACCTGAAAAGTATACAGAAATATCTCAAATGAACACACAAATTAACTTCAGGTTCATGCACTCTTAAAGAAAAGGCGTCTGCAAGGCTGTCTTTGCTACTGCTTTTATGCATTTTCATGAGCCTTTTTGAGCTATCTGCCATCATAAAAGCAAAATGAATCTACAGGAAGTGCAAAATCAATGTTGTCTTATTACTTCCATTAAGTAGATCATAAAGACCCACTGGGGAAGAAAAAATCTTTTTCTTCACCTAAAACATATTCTTATTCTTCATATTTCTCTACGGCTGATCTATTTGCTATTGTAAAATAAAATTTTAAAGACGATTTCTTTGGAGAGTATATTCAGAAAAGCAGAACAGAAAAGACAATAGAGTAAATTTTGTCGATGCTGGGAAATTAGAGGCAATTACCACTCTTTTCCAAGAAGTTTTCCTAAAAAATTAGGAAATTAACACAGGTAGAAGAAAGATGTAGGGATGTTACTTTTATCACAAAGATGTGGGGATATTACTTTTATCACTGTAAATATAACTGATGAAATACAATTGGTAAACATGACCCCCAAGTTCTAGCCCCTGAAAGGTGTAGTACATCTCAGGAAAACAAAATCCAGACTTGGGTTCTACTGAGCCGACTAATTTACCCAAAATTGATGCTCTGTATCCCTCTTCTCCAAAAAATAAGGAGAAAGATAGAAGTCAATCGGGGACTCAAACAACTTTGGAAAACATATAAAAAGGAATTTGATGGGAGTATCAAACATGCACCCAGCCGCTGCATGAACAGGAACACTGAGGCTCCGTGTTCCAAGTCTCCTCCCATCTCATTAGCCAGCCGGGCACTGGGGGTAAGTGGGAGGACTGACAGGTCGGAACTCCCACCCTCCTGGAAGGTCAGACCCGCTGCCTGGACAGTGGGGAGAGGAGCCAGGAGAATCCAAAAGGCACTCGCCTTGGACCATCCAACATGCCTTTCAGGACAGAAATTCCAGAATGAGGAAATCCTGCTCTTGTACAGTTTTGCTGCTCACCCGCTCAGCCTCCTATCTGCTGGTTTCTGTTCCAAAATGCGAGTAATTCCTCCCCAGATATGGGAGGGCAAATCTCCGTTTATGATCCCAGACCCGCCCTGGGAGGAGAGGGCCCTAAGTTTACTGTCTTGACAAGTTTTCTTATACAACATCCTAAATTTAATAGCTGCAAACGCTGCCACTCAGAGGACATGATCTCTGCAGAGTGAGCTCTGCAGTGAAATATTAATAGGCAATCTGTGCAGCACATAATCACTTCATTATTCATGACATGGAACAACAGGAAGTAAATGGGCAAAAGAAACACAATAATCATAGCAAATGCGGGTAAGTCTGAAGCCATCACCCCCATCCGTGACAGAACAAATTGAGAAAAAATTTCAGTAAGTTAATAGAAGAATCATTTACCATAATTAGATGAATAGAATTTGTACATGGGAATGATGCTTTGTTGCCAAATCTGGTCAAACGGACTGGAATCAGAAGTTGCAGTTTATTTTCCTTCTAGAGTGACTTCTTCACAGAGCGAGGGCATCTCCGTGAGAAGGGACACAGAGGGCTTTTCACAGATTCACCCAGCAGGTCAAGGTATGAATTAGGAAGAAAGGCCTGTCCTCTACTTGGGTAATTCAGAGCAGGACATGTCAGCGGTCAGCTATCTCAGGAGACATCGCTTATGAGGTAAGAAGGACAAAAAGCAAATGGCCCCGACCTTAGCAAGAAGCCAGGAGCGTGGACTCAGTAGCATAAAAAGTGGCGAAGGAAGGATAATCCTACAAGTGTCTACTCAGCCCTTCCATGCTGTCAAATGTTGCTTTATATATTTGGGGGATTGTTCTCAGGTAATTAGACATTTGTACTTGTGATAGCCTTTTGATGGCAGATTCTTTTATTAGTGAGTTGTTCTTGCACACCTGTAGGGAATTCATTCCAGAACAGCCCACACACCCACCCCAGACAGCAAAACCTGCACATGCCCAGGCTTCTGGTACACAATTGTACACAATCACCCACGTACTGTAAAGAATTCTGATCGCTCATAAGACACAACACAGCGTGAATACAAATGCTATGTGAGGAGTTGTTACATTGTTCAGTAGAGATGCAGTGTTTTTCCAAATGTTTTTATCCGCAGGTGTGGAATCCCCCGAAGCAGATCCTGCAGACACTGCAGAGATCTGGGGCTATAGAATATCCTCTGTTGTTTCCTGTAAAAAAATTTACTGATTTGAGGTCTAATTTGACCGACATAAACTTGCCACCTCAGCTCTGTGATGACAACGATTGGTGTGGAATACCTTCTCCGCTCTGTCACCATGAGTTTATTACGTTGTTAGCTTAAAGTGAGTTTCTCAGTTGAAAATGATTTTTGTCTCTCTAGCCTCCTCAATCCAACCTGCCATCCACCCTCTTTCTTCCATGTTTCACACTGTTGAGGCCAGTTCATCTACAGTGTTACTAAGAAGTAAAGACCTAAGTACTAGTAAGTACAGACTTCTGTCGTTTTTCTCCTCGTTCGCAATATATCTTACCGTTGTGCTCCTAATTAGCTCTTCCAGTTGGAGTCTTTTGCAGTATAATACATTTAGCTTCAGACCAAAATGACAAAGTCAGTAAGAATAACACGGTAGGAATAGACAGAGGTTGCCAGGTGTGGTGGTGCCCGTCCTCCCCTAGCGGTGTGCCCACCCCAGGGTCAGCGGTGCCCACAAGAAGATACCTTGTTCCTTTAGATCACAAGCTTCCTCCCTCCAGGGCACACACGGCATAACACTTGGCCGGAAGTACAGCCGTCTGCTTCCGTGATAGAGCTTTGTCTCACCCGGCCACAGAGGAATCCGAAGGATCCAAAGCCAGCGATACCTCCATGGCAGAGAGTTCCCTTGTGTCCCGACTTGGGCTGAACTACAGAGACAGTGCTATCTGAAGTGGGCGGCGGTGACCACCATGAGACATCTCACGATCTCACCTGTGGCCGTGTCGTTTCCTCGTGGCCAGGTGCCTTCGCACTCTGACCACACAGTCCGTGGCACAAGCAGATGCAAGATAACGGTCAGATGTCCACATCAGAGGATTCGGCCAAGGGGCACGTTCACTTTCAAAAGCTTAGCACTTTCTAGAATAGCACATGATATGGGTATTTAAGAGCAAGCGTTGTTTTTTTTAAGATAAAATTTTTCCCCCATGCTTCCTGCACTGAAAACATAAACTGCCAGCCTCCAGCCCTGAAGCCAAGGATTCAGCGCTTCCAGCCCCAAGAGGCTCCACAGCACGGCTTTTTGCCCCATCCTTTGTGCGAGCAGAAGAGTTCCGCGTGATTACGGGAGGAGGGCAGGCCAGCCGCTTCCAGATTTGTCCAGATTGTAAATAAATTCATTTTTGCAGTCTGACAAACCAACCCAGAAACACAGAGAGCCAGGCCCAGCCAGTAACACACGCATCTGGGTCGCCACAGAAATACGGGACCTCTGGGTGGGGAGGGGGCCCAGCGTGCTCAGCCGAGTGACAGTTCTAGAGAAGAGTCCGCGGCCCACTGCGCACCAGGTCGACCGCGCCTGA
>PVIC010047837.1:0-13730 GCA_004025085.1 Thryonomys swinderianus | reverse complement strand
AGTAAAAGACTGCTTTTCAAGATATCACCAACTATTTTAACTTTGGAACTCTCAGATAAGTATTAGACTTCAAATATTAAGGATTTTCATGCAAAGTCTGGGTGTTGTAGGACCTTAGATTTCATTTCATATATAAAGAGTTATATTTATAATTAAGAATTATATTTTCTTTTTAGCACAGAGAGGTAAATGATGTAATGTAATTACTTTAGTAGAATATTTTAAAAGTGCATGTTAATAGTAAATAATAAAGGGTGTTATTTTGGTAAGTCTTAATCCATTTCAGTCTCTTACCACCCTTTGCCTTTCCCTCCTCCAGCTTGTTCCTTATCACCAGAAGTCTACCTCTTATTTTCCTGTCCTCTCTCCTTCGTTATTGGTTTATTAATTTATGTATATTTTAGGTGTCTCATATAAGAAAAGACAGGTGACATTTATCTTTCTGAATCTGGCTAATTTTGCTTCATATACTAGTTTTTAGTTTCAGCCATTTTCCTGCAAATAGCATGATACTGTTAATTATATTCCATTATGTATATATACTATGTTTTCATTATCCATTCAACTGTTGACAGTTGTCAACACGTAAGCAGTGTTTCCACAGCTTAGTGGTGAATTGCATTAATATAAACGTGGGTATAGATGTATGAATTTAGCATGTACTCCATAATAATTCTTTCAGATATATGCTCAAGAATGGTATAGTTGGGTCTGGGTCCATTGTATTTTGAGGAATTTCCATTCTGATTGTTGTAGTTACATAGTTACATACATATTCCCAATGTGAAAGGGTTCCTTTTTAATTTTTTTAGTTTAAGTTTGATTAATGTGGAGGTTTATGCATATTATTTTCTTCTTTCTACTTGTTTTGGGTTCTTGGTTTTCTAGGACCTTGATGTGCATAATTAGCTTCTTTATTTGGGCTTGTTCTGTTTATCTAATGTAGACACTCATAACTATGAACTTTCTTCTTAGAATTGGCTTTCATTGTGTCCCATAGAATCTGGTATGTAGTGCCTCAAATATTGTGGTACATTGGTACATAGTTGCTTCTGAGTGGTGCAATGAGGACCAAAATTGGTGAGTACTAAATTGTTTTGCCTGGAATGGCTATTGAGTCAGGAAGCAGTTGACACTGACAAGTTCTAGCCTGTGTAAGTACCAAACAGTTGAGTACCAGGACAACATTTTGGTACTGAAATACATTGATTATCGAATTTGATGGGTTTCAACTATTTGAAGTACCAAAGTATGACTGTGTCATTTGATTCTAGGAAGTTTAAATTTCTCCTTTGATGTCTTCAGTGGCCCATTGATTAAGAATATTTTATTCAGGGCCGGAGATTTGGCTCAGCGGTTCCAGCGCCTGCCTCGCAAGCGCAAGGTCCCTGGTTCAATCCCCAATGACCACATACAACAATACTGGGCGTGGTATGCCCACTGGCAATCAGTACCTCATACCACAGATGCTGGGCTTGGTGGCTCAAGCCTGTAATCCCAGCACTCGGGAGACAGAGGCAGGAGGATTGCTGAGTTCAAGGCTTGCCTGGGCTACATAGTGAGCTCAGGGCCAGCCTGAACTACAAAGCGAGACCCTGTCTCAAAAAAAAAAAAAAAAAAGAATATTTTATTCAGTTTTCCGTGCTTTGTGTAGTTTCTATTGGTACTATGTAGTTTCATTCCATTTTAATGAAATAGGATGCAAAAGTTTTCACTTTGGTTATACATTGAGAGTTTTTTTTTTATCACCTAGAATGTGGTATGTTTTGGAGAAAGTCCATGGTATCCTGGAAGAGTTTGTTGTGATGATGTTGAATGAAATATTCTGTAGACTTAAATTTGAATGTTTTATTTTACTCACTGAGGTTTTCATTTCTAGGTTTTTCTGTTTGTTTCCACATTTTTTGTTGATTCATTGATATCTTTCAAATTTGCATTTTCTTTAACTCAGCTGATTATTTGTAACTTATTTGAACTTATTCATCATTCTGATAATTGATACATCTGCCTGTTTTAATTTGATCTTATTGATCATTTTAATTATCAGTTTTTGAATTTTTTTTTTTTTTTTTTGCGGTACTGGGGATTGAACTCGGGCCCTTGTGCATTCAAGGTTGGTATGGTACCATTTGAGCTAAATCCCAAGCCCTGAAAATCTTTGTCTAATTTGATCTACTTCACTATCTGTGGGATCATCTTTTTTGGGTTGATTGATTGATTGAGACAGGATCTCACTATGTAGTTCAGGCTGAACTCATATTTATGGTAATCCTCCTGCTTCAGCCTCTCAAGTACTGGGCTTACAGGTGTGAGCCACCATGCCTGGTTCAAATTTATTATGTTTTTGGAGGCATTTTGTTTCCTTGTTTTCTCATTTTAGTTGTGCTTTTTGAGATTTGTAAAACAGTTGGATAGACTGTCTCTCCACTTTTGTGTTGGGTTCTTTTTGTAAGTTTTTATCTTTGTTGTGTATTTGCATTGTGGGTATATCTCTTTGTGTTTGGACTCAGTCTGTTCTGTGTGCCAGGTCCAACTTCTAGTACTGCTTTGAAAGTAAAGTAACTACCAGTAACACCAATACTTAAGCATAGATTATCTAATACTTAAGAATTTGACAGACTGTGTCCAGTGTTTTTGTAACCCAGGATGAGACAGAACAGTAATACATTATAGCAGGTAGATCAAATTAAGTATTGATGATATTGAGAGTGTTTCAAAAAGTGCATAGGTAAAGGAGAAGAAGAAAGATGGGGATAAAAAGTAGAGAAAAAAATTATACAAAAAAAATAGGGAGACTTGACAGAACCTGGTATGAGGAGTGTAGGATAGAGTAGAGAAAGGAAGGGAATATAAATGAGCTATGAGACAGGAGAAGGTGACTTGTATCAAATTCATTAATAGTAAAAGAAATTTATATATTCCTAGTGAGAACTATTTGAGTGGGATTATATGACAAAACAAAATGAGGTATTGTGGAGTTAGAATGGAAAACCAATACACCATCTTCACATATACCTATATAAAGACTGGCCATTTTTGTACAACAAAACTGCTGATAAGGAGTAAAAAGGCAAAACATAAAAGAGGGAGAAGTAAAAGAACTTTTGTCTTGTTTTGTGGATTGGGATAAACAGCCCTGTGCCTTTCATTGGGGAGAGAGTATCAGGGATCAAATTCAGGACCTTGAGTTTGTGAGGTAGATGCAGTGTCACTGAGCTGAATTCCTGACCCTCCTCTGTCATTTTTGTGCTGCTGTCTTTAGTCTGTGGTGATCAGGGCCCTTTTTGTTCTCAAGGTCAGCAGTGGGGGATTTCCTCTGCTCTCCCAAGTGATTCGCATCCACAGTTCTCAGCCAGCCACAACTTGTAGGATGTTTCACTCTATCCATGCCTCTGTCTCTGTGATTTCAGTGGTTAAGGAGGAGATTTAGATAGTTTCTGTCCACCTCCATTGGCTTTGGTTCCCAGCTGCTCCAAATCTCTGAGTTCTTTGATACTTGTTTCTCCCCAATGCCAATGAAGCAGAAGCCCAGCCAAAATGGGTCTCTTTGTATAGTGCTTTTAGTCCTGACTCAGTCTCCTAAGAATGGATTGGCTGTTGAACCTGCTTTGGGAAGAGAGCCCATGATTTGAGAAGAACTTACTATTCCTTTTTTTTTTTTTTTTTTGAGACGGGGTCTTGCTTTGTAGTTCAGGCTGGTCCGAACTCACTATTAGCCCAGGAAGCCTTGAACTCACAGCAATCCTCCTGCCTCTGTCTCCTGAATGCTGGGATTACAGGTGTGAGCCACCATGCCCGGCATTGTAGTGTGTGGTATGGGAAATGAAACTCAGGACCTTGGGCTTGTGAGGCAGATGCTAAAACCATTGAGCTAAATCCCTAGTCCTACTATTCTTATAGATAATACAATACTAAATACTATTCTGCGCTGTCTACTAGTGAATAGACTACGTAGTTGAGTGGCCAGCTGTGACCAAGCTCTTGGCTTTTTCCCCAGAGTGATTTTGTGTGTCTCAGAGGTGCTGTGTTTTTGACCATGTGCTGGGAGCTGAACCCCTAGCAGGGATGCACTTTCTTATTCTTACTACAGACTTTAGGCCATGTCCTAACTGGGGAGTCACATAGCTTGGCAGGATCTGGGGACAGTGGCATCTAGAGAGTTCGATTTAGCATATCCCCTTGGCTTCCATCCCTTTTGCTCTTCCCTCAAAAGTTTTGTGTGATTCACAAGTTGGAGGAGCGCCTACTTGTTTTTTTTTTTTTTTTGAGACAGGTTCTCGCTTTGTTGTTCAGGCTGGCCCTGCACTCACTATGTAGCTCAGGCAAGCCTCAACTCAGCAATCCTCCTGTCTCTGCCTCCCGAGTGCTGGGATTACAGGCGTGAGCCATCATGCCTGGCACTGTGGTATATGGTATTGGTTGCTGGTGGGTGTGAGTCGCCACACCCAGCATTGTATGTGGTTACCGGGACCGAACTCAGGACCTTGTGCTTGCGAGGCAGGTGCCAGAACCACTGAGCTAAATCTTCAGCCCAAGAGGAGCACCTGTTTCTTATTCTGGCATTCTGTTTTCCTGTACATACTTCACTTGTTTACTATGCTGTGGAAGTTGTTGCTAGTATTTTAGAGCTATCTATGACTGCTATTTCTTGATACTGCCACAGTGCTCCCTGATCATATTTTCTCGATGTGGAGATGTTGTCTTTCTGTTGAAATTCTCACATAATTTGGCACAAATCTCACATTGTTTTCCATTAACAGGACACTGCAGTACCAAACCTGATGTGATCTTCAAGTTGGAGCAAGGATCTGGGCCGTGCATGGGAGAAGAAGCTCTAAGGCAGAGCTTGTCGGGTGAGTTGATGTATACTGGTCAGGGAGATCAGGATGATAAGCACTCATCAGTTATTAGCTGTGAAGAGCAATTTTCACTATTTTTCCTCATGTACCAACAATAGCTGGTCTCATTTAGACTTACTTTCCATAGGTTAGAAGGAGGTGTTCATGTATAAATCCATCTTCTCTTTTTGTTGTTCATCTATGTTTTGTTAGATGTACCAAAAAGCCAGTTCTTATATGGATAGTATACATTTTTGCTAGTTAGATCCTTTCTCTAAATTCTTGGATCTTTCTTGTCCCTATCCTTTTTTCCCTCTTAGGCATTTGTATGTAAGTTTTATCAACATTTGCTTTTTGATTATCTCATACACACTGATCTTTTAAAAAAAATTTTTTATCTTTATTGGTACATTGTATATATACATCATGATCATACTCAATATTGGGAATTTGTACCAGTATATGATACAATTTAATTCTCATTTTTTCCTGTTCCACAACCCCCCACTCCCTAAATACATAGGCTTTGTTTCCCTTTTTTAAAATTACCAACACATTTTTTCTTAACCCCTCAGTACTCCTCCACCACATTTCCCTTTGAATATTTTCTAATTCACAATATCCACCATACATTCTAGAACTCGTTAACATCTTCAGTTTCTCATGTGGTATTTATACATCTGTGACCTTTTTATTTTAAAGTATGTCCTGAAGGTATGTCCATTTGAGTATAAATAACTCAAATTTATCATTCTTTTTTTTTTTTTGCTTTTTGAGACAGGGTCTCTCTTTGTAGTTCAGGCTGGCCCTGAGCTCACTGTGGTGCCCAGGCAAGCTGCCGCGAACTCAGCAATCCTCCTGTCTCTGCCTCCCAAGTGCTGGGATGACAGGCATGAGCCACCACGTCCGGCATTGTGGTATGCGGTGTTGACTGTTGGTGGGCGTGTCTCCACGCCCAGCATTATATGTGGTAACCGGGGATCGAACTCAGGACCTTGCGCTTGCGAAGCAGGCGCCGGAACCACTGAGCTAACCCTCCGGCCCAAATTTATCATTCTTTAAGGCAGAGTAATATGCCATTTTATAGAAAAACCACATCTTCTTTATCCAGGCTCCAGTTGATGGGCATTTGGGTTGTTTCCAAGATTGAACTGTCACAAACTGAGGTATATGAACAAGGGTGCACATAAGTCACTATGATATGATTCTTTTAATTCTTTTGTATGTATTCCTAGCAGGGCGGTAGCAGGGTCAAATGAGACCTCTAACCCTAATTTTTTTACGAATCTCCACACTGACTTCCACAGAGGTTGTACCAGTCTACATTCTCACCAATAGTGGAGAATGGTTTCTTTTTCTCCACAGCTGCGCCAGCATTTGTTGCTGACTAATTTCAAGATAGCAGCCATTCTTTGTGGAGTGAGATGAAGTCTTAGTGTTATCATCTGCATCTCTTGAATGGATACTAGTCTTTTTTTTAATTGTGAGGATTAATATAGTGTATTACAAATGCATTTTTTTTTTTGTGGTACTGGGGATCGAACTCAGGCCCTTGTGCATCCAAGTTTGGTGCAATACCACTTGAGCTAAATCCCCAGCTCAATTACAAATGCATTTTGTTGGAAGATAATATGGAAGCACATATATAGTGTTTGATAGTTCAATGAAAACAACAAAGAATGTTGTATGAGAATAATATAAAGTATAAAATATGCCATTTTATTTTAGGAATGGTATCTAACGTGTAGCTTATCTCTTTAAATAGTTACAATAGAAATTATTAGAAAGTGATGTTTTGTTACTTAAATACAGACTGGAGATTTAGCTCAGTGGTTCTGGTGCCTGCTTCGCAAGCACAAGGTCCAGAGTTCAATCCCGTGTACCAAAGGAGAAAAAGAAAACACAGCTATATTTAAATACATTAGCAGTATTATGTATTTTATATGTGATCAGGACAATTTCTTTCATTTTAATTTTTAGTTGTTTACTTTATAAATATGGCATAATGTATAAAGGTGGATATACAGTCTAGAGTCATAAATGATCCTGAGTATAATGCAGATACAAATGGAATATCAGTATTGCTGATATTTAAATCATAATTGTTCAGGCAATCACTAGGGAATTCGTTAGAAATGAGAAGGGAATTCCAGTATTGCTGGGCACAGTGACGCACACCTGTAGTTTCACTACTTGGGAGACTCAGGCAGGAGGATAACCTAAAGTTCAAGACCAGCCTGGGCTATGTAATGAGCTCAAGACAAGCCTGTATTACAAAGTGAGACCTTGTTTCAATAAAAAGGAATTCCTATATATGACAATATTAGACTTTATGAAAGTGAGGAGTACCTACCATATATGTGTGGAATTTGTAGGCCAACCAGAAAATCTTGGGTAAGAAGGACACATGAACTAATGATTTAATGTTGCAGACCTCTAATTTCTCTTCCGGAATGAAATTTATAGTTAGCTTTTATACTTTTCTTTGTGAAAGAAATTGACAGATGATAGAATTGCATTAAAAACTCCATTTTCTATCCAAGTAGAAGGAAACTGAACTTTTAAACACAAAAGCCATCTGAAGCAGGGAGTTAGTTCCCAATGAGGCATACGTGTGCTAGAACTTTGGGAGTATGTCCAAGAGATATTCGGAAAAATGTATTTCAACAATGGTAAGCACAGTTTAACTGCAGAACCAAATAATTTTGTTTACCAGGGAGGTAGATGCAGCTTTCTGAACCTATTGTGGTCCTGAAAATCATAAGTTTCATTAGATTGGGAGTTTGGAAGAAGTTTGTCTCCTGGTGTGAAAGGAAAGGTAATTTACATTTACTCAGAGAAAAGTAAAAACTAAGCAAACAGGTATAAGTCTTTTTCTTAAATTATATTTTTGCTATGGTAAGAGAGAAATCAACCAAGACTAAATCCTAATCTGAGAAAATGTCATTACAGATCTCAAAGAAAAGCAAAGTAGCATGATATTATACAAATAACTGTTTTAAGAAACAAGTATGGAAAAAGTACAGAGAAAAATTGAAGATAGATATCATTGTGGAAACCCCCAGTTAGGCACTAGTTGAATATTCTCACTATATATTTCCCCATATTTCAGAGGAATAAAAGCAATGTGATATGATTTGACACTGTAGTCTTTTAATATAATTTCTTCATCAGGTATGAAATCCACACACATAAATCAAGTTATTTTGAAATCTTATGTCATTAGGATATGGCAGTTCTTTACCTTTGCTTGAATTCTGTAAGAAATATTTATGTTTGTTTCATGGATGTTATTATTTCTTATGTCATTTTAGATGTCCAGAAAGTAAAGGATCTTATTCAGACTAACCAGGAAAATCAAGAGAAACGTTTTTGGCAAGTTGTAACCACATTAGCTGAGGAGAAAGTTGAAGTGGGAAAACCATTTAATGTGAACTCAAACCGTACTTCAGTTTTGAATATAAAGAATAGAAACTATCCAGGAGTGAAGCCTGAGGAACTTAACATATGGCAAAATGTGCTTCTCCCTGATGGTCTACATGCGGTGCAGACTACTGTAACTGAGAAATCCTTCAGACATCCAGAATATCTTAATCTGCATAATGAAGTTCAAGGTATGCCAAAGCATTTTCAGTATTATGGACAAGAGAATGCCTTCAACATGAAAGCAGTATTGACACATAAAAAGATTCACATGGAAGAGACTTCCAGTAAGTTCAATGAATATGGGAAAGACTTTGATATGTTAGCATTTATTTCCCAAGAGATGACCCAAGCAAGAGAAAAATCAGTTGAATATAATGTCTATCATAAAGCATTATGTAAAAAGACTAAACTTATTAACCGTGAGAAAGTACACAAAGGACAGAAATATTATGAATGTAGTGATTTAGGAGAGCCTTTTATTAGCAAATTATGTGTTACAAAACATCAAAGAACACATGCAGGGGAAGAGCTCTATAGATGTAATGAATGTGAGAAATTCTTTTGCCGAAAGGCAGAACTAAATATGCATCAGAGAATCCACAGAGAAGCAAAATTCTATGAAGATTATGAACGTGGAAAAAACTTTAACCGGAAGCAAAACCTCAGCACAGGTGAGAAGCCATATGAATGTAATCTGTGTGAAAAAGCATTTTACCGGAAGTCACATCTCAATAGACATCAGAGAATTCACACTGGTGAGAAACCTTATGAATGTAAAGAATGTAAGAAAACTTTTTATCATAAATCATCCCTCATAATACATCAGAGAACTCACACAGGTGAGAAGCCTTATGATTGTACAAAATGTGGGAAAGCTTTCTACTGTAAGTCAGACCTTACTATACATCATAGAACTCACACAGGTGAGAAACCATATGAATGTGAAGAATGTAGAAAAACTTTCTACTCTAAGTCACACCTCACGATACATCAGGGCATTCACACAGGTGGCAAACCATATGCATGTGAAGAATGCAGGAAAACTTTCAACCGTAAGTCTAACCTCACTGTACATAAGAGAACTCATACAGGTGAGAAACCCTATGAATGTAATATATGTGGAAAATCTTTTTACCGGAAGTCACACCTCAGTACACACCAGGGAACACACAGAGGTGAGAAACCATATGAATGTAAAGAGTGTAACAAAACATTCAATCATAAGGCAGCCCTTACTGTACATCAGGGAACTCACACAGGAAATAAACCATATGCATGTGAAGAATGTAAGAAAACTTTCCTCCATAAGTCGTCTCTCACTGTGCATCAGAGAAGTCACACAGGTAACAAACCTTATGCATGTGAAGAATGTAGGAAAGCTTTCTACTGTAAGTCACACCTCACTGTGCACCAGAGAACTCATACAGGTGAAAAGCCCTACGAATGTAAAGAATGTGAGAAATCCTTTCATCAGAAGTCATACCTCAGCAGGCATCAATTAACACATGAAACTGAGAAGCGATTTAAATGTAAACAATGTGGAAAAACTTTCTATCATAAGGCATCCCTCATTATACATCAGAGAATTCACACAGGTGAGAAACCATATGAATGTCAGCAATGTGATAAGTCCTTTCACAAGAAGTCAAACCTCACCAGGCATCAGATAAGTCATGAAAATGAGAAACAATTAGAATGTGAAAAATGTAAGGAAACCTTCCCCCATAAGTCATCCTTTATTGTACATCAGAGAACACATATGGAAGAAATTTTGTGAATATAATAAATGTGAAAAACTCTTCCCAGAAGCCAATCTGATAGAACATTAGAGAATTCACGCAGAGAAGATAACCTAAAAATAAAGTGAAATGAGAGGTTTTGTGAAAAAGGGACACATTAACAGGCATCAAAGAGCTCACAAGCAGTAGTTGTCTGTAGCAGAGACTTGACTATGTGTCTTCTATGGTTATTGTTTTCAATGGGATACACAGCTCGCCTTTTTCAACCTCTGATAGGGTGTTTTGAACCATATACTGGAACTGTACAGTAGATTATGAATACTTTAAGCCTAGCCCCCACAAGATCTGTTCTGAGTTCTCCCTGAGTTCTTACGCACTTTGGACCTGAAGCAAACCTAGCTTCCCAGGCTGGTCTTGGGAGCCAGAGGTCACAGCTCTTCCCACCTTTATCCCAAGATACTCTAGGTTTAGTTTACATGAGTGAGAAATACTTTCTTGAACCTTGTTTGTTTTGTTTGCATTATAGTGCAAATCCATTATAGCTAATTCACTTTATAAGCTTCATGAGATGCTGTCTTGATAATGCAGAATTTACATACAAGAGAAACTTCTGCTAGTACCTGTTATTTTCACATCAATTTATAGAAAACAAAAGCATTTGTTGAGAAATGATAACATGGAGAGTGTTTTAGTAGGCAGGAAAATTTCATTGAACACTTTCAACTTTGAATAAGGCAGATATTCATAGATTTGTTTCATGTGTAAAAGCTTCTGAAAAACCTTCCAAGTTTTATGTGTCAGAAATTAGTCGTGAAGGAAGGAAAAGTGTCAGTTTATGTAATATATATGTTAATTTTTTAAGTGGAAATGTTAAATATAGCACTGAAAATCATTTAAAAATATTTTACTGTGTACCAATATATAAATATGAATGATAGTATTTTCTGTTAAGAGTACATTGGACAGGGCTGGAGATTTAGCTCAGTGGTTATGTCGTCTGCCTAATAAGTCCAAGGTCCCAAGTTTGATCCCCGGTACCACATACCAAAATGCTGGGCATGGTGGCTCACTCCTGTAATCCTAGTACTCAGGAGGCAGAGGCAGGAGGATTGCTGTGAGTTTGAGGATTGTCTGGTCTACATAGTGAGTTCAGGGCCAACTTGAACTACGAAGCAAGACTCTGTATATTGGACATTTGTGATTGTTCAACTTGGATTTTGGGCATTGCTGTTGGCATCTAATGCAGTCCAGACATGCTGTTTACCAGCCTACAGTGCTCAAAATGTCCCATAATATATTGTTATTTTGTGTTAACATACTTTCCTTATTGGGACTCAGTACAATTGTGCAGAGCATATGTATAGTGTTTGTAATATAATGATGGGCTGTGGGGTATATGCTTACCATGCATGTGGGACTTGTTTTTTGCATAGATAAACAAGTCAAATATTTTGACTTACATTAAAATTTTCTGCATTAAGTGCCATCACAGGCCATTTATATTTTGTTTTATATTGTCTCAGACACTATACTGTGACTTATTTCCTTTTCTCAATGTTTATATATATGAATGGACATTATAAAAATATCCTGTAACAATTTTTTTTCAATGTATAAAGCTAACAGAAACATGGAAATATACAAATCAAGCATGTAATTATTCTCAGCTGAAATCTGAGCTACTTTAATCATCAGTGAACTTTCTCAATGAAAAGCAATCTTGGAAGAATATTTCCCTTTTGTTCCTGTTCCCAAATACTTTTAAATAGGGCATCAAAACAGGTGTAAGTGTGGAGTGAATGGTGAGTATATACAATTCTTTCCTGATAGAATTCTGTGACTATACCTAGTCAGTAAATCAGCAACACACAATGACTTTAGACTCAGACCTCACTGAGCTCTTCAGATAGAAAAATAGCATAATAATGGAACTTGTCACAGTTATGAGTAGTAATTAGAAAAAGTGTTTTGGATATTACCATATGTAATAAACTACTATGATGATGGCCATTATCACAGTTTTCCAGATTTTACTCTTAAAAATGGTTAAACTGCAGCAGAATATTGTTTGGCAACCCATAGCCATCTCAGTTTTTGTCAGTGTATTGAGTTGGTTTTGTCTTCCAGTTCTACATTTATTCAGGGTCCTATCTAGATTAAGCTTTTAAATAATTATTTAGTACTAGTCTTTCCTCAAATAGTTTTTGGGGCCTAGCCCGTAAGTCAGTTTATACATTGACATGCTAAGGACTTATGGGATGTGTGGGACTATTCCCACAAATAAAGAAACATGAAAAAGATGGTTGTTCTGTTGAAAGATACTGATCTTTCTGGACATTCTTTTGATCACATATTTTGGCTCTCACATGGTACCAGTTATTGGCCAGGCAGAATGCTCTGAATGATAAGATATGTGAATTACTACTGAAATCATTACAGGGTCATTAGAGAGAGTAAGGTAACTAATCCTGCTGTCTTCCCATGGCCATCTCAGAATTGCTAATTGCAACATGAAAATTTCAGCTATAAGTATGCATACTGATTTATAAGAAAAAAAGCTTAGGTTTGAACATTTATAGAAAGCAAAAGCTATAACCTCTATCTTTAATTCAACAGTTGATTATAGAGTAAAACCTTTTTTTAGTGGCAGAGCAAAATATATACTCCACCTTACTTTTTTGTTGTTGCTAAAACAAATACCTGGCAAGTTAAAGGAGGAAAGTTTTATTTCAGCTAATAGTTTGTAGTGGTTTCAGTCCATAGTTGGCTGGCTCTTCCACAGCCCAGCATGGCAGAGGGGCCTGGTAGAGAAGAAACAGTCCCTGGCAGAGCTGCAGGAGGCAGTAAACAGCTTCCCTTCTGTCTTTCTATATTCCACCAAAGCTTCAAGACTATTGATTGGTGCTACCCACATCCAGGGCTGCCATTACTCTGCCCAGAAGTATGCTAAACCAACTTTAATTAGCACGTACCCTAAATCCACATTCATACCCTCTAGATTCAGCTATCTCCCAAAAGCCCTGCCTATGCGTACCTTTGGGGGGACGTTTAAATTCAATATAGTGATAAGAGAGTCCATGTCAGGTTTTTAAAGGAGTTTTAAATATAGTATCTTCCAACTCAGCTTTAGTCTACTGTTAAAATTAGGTTACTCGAGGGAATAGATATATCTGATAATTGTGGGGAGTGCCTTTGTTCATTTGGTTTTAGAGTATCAGTGATATTGAGAAAATAGAGGTCATAAAAGAAGTGAAGCCAGATCAGCATAATAGAATTATCAGGTAACTTAGTAGCATTAAAGCAGAACGTCCCAAGTACTGACTCCCTTCCAGAACCTGGAAAGGATGGAACAGGGAATGAAGAGAGGGAAATGAGTATGATCAGGAGTAAAGTTAGATAGGAGGAAGAAGAATTTCTAATGTTCCACAGCACAGGCCAAAGTGGGTAACAGTTGTAACTGTGTATTTGAAAATATCTAGGTGTGAGAGGATTTTGTGTTTCCAATAGAAGTAATAAATGTTTTGGGCTCATGGATACTTCACTTTGATCAGTACAGATGCACGTACTGAAGCAGTACTTTGTACCCCTATAAATATGTACAATTACTTGCCAGTAAAATAGATAATATGTGTAAGTATGAATAACAAAGTATGTAACAGTAAAGAATTATAAGGATGGTTCTTTTATGGTAATGAAAAAGTTACTTTAGGTTTCCTAGGAACATGAA
>PVIC010047836.1:0-13730 GCA_004025085.1 Thryonomys swinderianus | reverse complement strand
TGGAGGATATACTAATAAGTGAAATCAATAGATCACAGATAGACAATTTCCGGATCTTCTCTTTGGCATGAACACCTGTAGATGCAAATGAGTTCTAGAAAGTAGGACAGCTTTTATAGAGTGGAATATTTCTATAGGAAACTTGGTGTGGGAATGTGATGAGGGGAAGGAATAAGTATGATACAGAAAGAAAATAAAAAAGCATGTATAAAGGGGGGAGGGGGAGTGGGTAGGGATATGGGTAAAAATGAGAATTAACTTGTGGCATATACTGGTACAAATTTCCCAATGTTATATGTGATTTTGAGATGTATATAAATTGTACCAATAAAGAATTCAATTAAAAAAAAGAAAAGAAGACAAAATAATGGGATTGGGAGGACTTCTCAGTCAATACTAAGCAGGCCCAGAGTTTATTCACAGTGTTATACTTATACAGATTTCAAGGACATTAGTGATGTCAGAAGCAGCTAACAGTTGTCTATAGTCACAGTTAGAGACTTGGAAACAGAGAACTGCAGACTCAGTAAAAAAGAAAAAAAGAAATAGTGTTTTAATTCTTACACCTAGCCTACAACTAGTTCTTTTTGAGATGTAACTTCCCTATCATCTACTTCCTGAAGGCCAGTTTTCTTGTGCCAATTCCAGTCTATTAGATAAACAGTCTAGAGACAAGAATAACTTTATTCTGCGCACATCACAAAGGAGTTTGTTGCTCAACCCAATAGCTAAGGAAAGAACAGCAAATTCTTAAATGAGGAGCAGATGGAGAAACAACCCTGGGCCAGAGATTGCTTATCTCTTATCGCCACTGATCCGGCATCCCAAGGCAGCAACTAGACAGATCCCATTATTGAGGATGAGGTTGCAGTTCTCTTGGGAGCTGGGCGGCACCTTTCATAGTGCAGACCTCCTAACTGCTAGTTAGGGCAGCACCCAGTGCAGATCTCCAGGCCTCACAGTGACAATTCCCAGGTCGCTTCCCACAATTAAATTAATAGCTCTTACTTATGTACTAATATTAGGAAAGGACAAAAGATTAAACATCTATACAGATTCTAAGATATATCTTTCTGTTACTAAACTAGCATGCAGCAATCTGGAAGGCAAATGCCTAGCTGATAACTAACCATCATCTATAAATCAAAGCTAGGAAATTCTACAACTTCTAAAGGCTATACATCTTCCCAGGCAGGTCACAGTTATACACTGTAAAGGACATCAAATAGACACTTTTGAAATCTCCTTAGAAAATCAAAAGGCTAGCAGAGAGGTGAAAGGGACAACTATATAGCCCCTTATATCTTTAGTCATATTCCCACTTCCTGTGGAACTTCTAAAATGAATTTATATCCCTCAGGAAATGGTCCTTAGAACATGGAGACATTATAAAAGAATTATGATAATATTTAGGAAATGAACTAGTCCTTCCTTATGGTATACAGTGGAATGCTAAAAAAATACTTCAGGATTCCTTCCATATGGAAACAGATAATACACTGGTAATGATCATTCAAGTTTACATGTAGAGGACTAGCAATCAGCCCCCAACAGGACTGGAAAGCTTGCCTACTTGGTGCATACAACAGAACTCTGCCAAACCCAAGCTGCCTTCTTTGTTAGAACTTGTGTAGAGGAGAGGGGCACATGCTTACAATAAAAGGTAATTAGAATCTATTCCCATGCTACTGTGTGGGAATTTAAGCAGATGTTGGTTCTAATTGACACCATTACAGGCTGTACTGAAGCTTTTCTGTCCATTCAGAAAAGGCTACTGAGATAATCAAAGTGCCTCAGAGAGCAATCTTCTCCAAATTTGGACCACTCCAGTGTCTCCAGAATGACAATAGACATTCCTTAATGTCCCAAATTATTCAGAGAGTGACTCTGAGTTTGAAATAAAACACCATGTTCATTCCACTTGGTGGCTTCAATCTTCTGGGAAGGTAGAGAAAGTCATCCAGATCCTAAAGTGAGATCTGACAAGGCATAGCCAAGAGATGTCTGAGTTCTAGCTCTATCTGTTTCCAATAGCACACACAAGTGTTTATACTTTGTCCAAAACTGGACTGAATATGAGATGTTATATGGAAGGCCACTTCTATCCTCTGATATGATACTAGACTATGAAATTCTTACATTATCTCATCATTCCTGGCCAAGAACATCAGGCTACCCAAACACATGCACACAAAGTCCTGCCAGTTCCTGGCCCAGTGGGACCACCTAGTATATCCCCTGGAGACCAAGTGCTTATAAAATCATGGAGAGAGGGAACACTATCAGGTGAGTTGAAGTCCCCCCCAAAAAAAAGACTGTTTTCAGTGATCCTTGTAACACGCAGTGCAGTAAAGGTTGGAGAGATAGACAATTGTATTCACCTTTCTAGACTAAAACTTATCCTGTTTGAATTACATAAGGGTCAAGATCACTCAAAAGGAAAACATTACTCCTATGATCCTCTCTAAGTCTTGAAATTTCTCTTAAAAGAAGGCAAAGATCCACTGCTGCTGGCACAGGAAACTAAACAAGACACAACTAAGGTTGTGGCTCTTAGACTCTTGATAATATCACAAACCTCTGTAACATACACTCTTCTCTACAGGAACCATGGAAGTCTGATCTGGAGTAGTAGTAAAATTTCTTTCTTCTATCAAATAGGATCTTCAGTGGCCATTAACTCTCTTGTCATTATTTTCTGAGACTTTTCTTTCTTCAACCCAGCCACAAACCACAATACCCTGCAGAAATTTTGGAGTACATGAGTCCTAAAAGATAGGGTCTATAGTCCCTTCCCACTTGACCAAGCTCTAGAAAAGCCAGCACTCCTTCAGCACCTCATAAAGATTTATGGGATTTACTTGTCTCAGAGGAAATGATATAGGGAAATGATATAAGTGTGGCAAAGCTGATTCTAGAAAAGAGTGGGACTTGTAAGTTATAAGATCTTGGATCAATACCAAATAATTCCCAGAACTCCCACATATGGAACTCTTAGGGGATCCCACAGGATGTGAACTGCATTTAAGTTGTATTTGCCAGGAAGAACCTGCTATATCTACCACTCACAATAGTGCACCCTCTGACACAGCATGCATTTTTTTTTTTTTGCTTATGTCCTTTCCTTTGCTGAGCTATTTCTTCTCTTATTCCTTCACCTCATAATTTTTAAATGCATTTTGACAACATTTTTGGCTTGGCTTGTCCAATAGTTTGAGATAGGAAGGACCTGGAATACTTCTGACTGGTAAGCCATTTTTAAAGGAAATATCCCATACTCATTGGGCTAATAAGATTATTTATTAAATGGCCCTTGTGAGAAGTACTATTTTGTTTAAAGATTTCCAGAATTTTTCTCTTTCTCTTAGGAATAAGTAGGGTTTTGGAAAGGGGCTTTTTAGGGAAACATGCTAAAAAAGTATTTGAAATTCAAAGAGTCACATCCATCACGTAGAAAGATACAAAATACTGTATTCAAAGGATAACTTTCAATTAAACTAAATTCTCAGTTATTATGAACATATATATGCAAAGAAATGACCTTATTTTGAAAGTGCAGACTGCATTAGGATTCCATAAATTTGCACCATACTTTTTCACAGTTCATAATAAAAAGTGGAAAACATTTGTTCAGACTTCATGATTTTTGTATGTCATAATGCCTTAGTTTTTTTTCTATTAGAACAATTGTTCATCAAAGATTTGGAAAGAAATGAAAGTAATTAAGTAAAACTAAACAAAAACATAATAAACATTGAATGTAATATAAATGTAAATTTTGTATGCACTTACATGACTTTTCTAAGTAAATAATAGTTCAACCCTGTCTACCTGAATTACATTATGTTTCAGCTTTTAAGAACTGATTATAGGGCCAGAGATTTAGCTCAGTGATGCCTGTGCCTGCCTAGCAAGCACGAGGTCCCTGGTTCAATCCCTGGTAACCACATACAACAATACTGGGTAAGGTGACTCACGCCCACTGGCAACAACAGCAGGATTTGGTGGCTCATGCCTGTGATCCCAGCACTTAGGAGGCAGAGGCAGGAGGACTGCTGAGTTTGAGGCTTGCCTGGGCTACAGGGTCACCCTGAACTATAAAGCGAGAACCTGTCTCAAAAAAACAAAAACACAACAAAAACAAACAAACAAAATAACTGATTATACCTTTGGGTTTGTGCTTTTCAAGGAGGGAGTAAGGACATTGTGCATAGACAAAATCACTTTTAGAAGTTTCTTCATGAGGCATAAGTTGTATAAAAACACTATATAGCTATACCAAGGCATTCTCTTGTACTTCATCAACAGCTATTTATCTTACATTACTTCATTTTGGCAAAGACTACCTATTACGCTGGAGTTAAAAAAAAATTCAGGTACACACACAGTTTCCCTTAGAGAATATGTGATAAAATCACAATTAAAGGGAAATTGAGGAAATCTTACAGGGTGAACCATTTGGGGACATACTTCCTCCTAGGACAAAACATAGAGTTTCAGATAAATCTTTTACTATTACCTCATTCTTTTTATGTTGAAATTTTAAAAGGCAATGTTGGGTAAAACTATCATTGTTAAACTGTGATAAAATATCTAATATCTAAACCAATGTGTAATCCTGATATTGCTAAGTTACTGAATTAATAAACCACAATCTTCCTACATCCATAACATTTGTTATGTCACATAATTAAAAGAATCGTGGACTGAGATCATATTTTCTTACTTTTAAGTGAAAGAACACAAAGGGTTCAAGTAGCATTGGCTAATTAGGATAAGAATTAAACCTGTGGTGGACTTTGGAACTAAAATTACTGTACAATAGAGAACTGTTTTACTTAACTCAGTCAATGGACATTTTAAAAGAAATTTTGTCAAAGTTTAACAAACTGAGGTAAAAGAAATACCTAGCACAGCCCTACTTAGGACCTTTAAAATGAAGCAGGGGGAAATAGGTGTTTCATTGCTTCAGATGAAGATATATTCTGATAATTTACACACATCATAACCTAGCAATACAGAATATTATCCAATGTCAGTTCTTTAGTGGTTTGATTGTGTGACTGACTGGAAGTTGTGACTTACTATAATGTATTACATATATTTACACTATAAAAATTAAAATTAACACTTGGCATTATGATTTCTCCTAAATACACATTATTTTCACACCATTGTAAATTGATACGTTGAAAATAAGGTACCATCTCTATGAAACTTCAGGATCTTTGAGACCAAATCATGTGACTACATGATATATTTGTTCCCTCTGTACTATTAGGAATATTTTATAATAACTGCAATTAAAATTAAAAGAACTATAAATGCCAGACTTTACAGGCAATAGAAAATGAAAATCTTGGAAAATCAAAGGAATTCTATCTCTCGGAACCGCAGTCGATGAAAACACTAAACATACTATAACTCCTAGACTTGTTAACAAGGCTTGCCACTGAAGTCCTTTCTACCTAAGTTACTTTTATCCAATACATCAAAACCAGCTTCCAACAAAAAAACTTTAAAGTTAGGCTAAATGGTAAAAAATACAGTGAAGAAAGCATCCAGTACCAGTTTCAGATTTGCTAAATATATAATGATGATACTGAAAGTTTAAATTATGATATACTTCATTATAATGTGCCCTATGATTATCCATTTGTCATTATTATACAAGGTAAAATAAAAATAAAAGGGAGCTGGGTGCAGTGGCTCACAACTGTAATCCCAGCACTTGGGAGGTAGAGGCAGGAGAACTGCTAAGTTTGATGCTTGCCTGGGCTACATAGTAAGCTCAGGGCCAGCCTGAACTACAAAGCAAAACCCTGTCTTAAAAAAAATAAAAAATAAAAAATAAAAAATAAATAAATAAATAAATAAATAAATAAATAAATAAATAAATAAATAAATAAATAAATGGGAAAATGTTCCATGATATATCTTACATTTCAAATAGGAAAAAAGTTGAATTTCTAAAGTAAATAATTGAATAGTGTTTTCCAAATTCACTGGTAAAATCAGTTTTTCAAAAAATGGAAAAGTAGGTCTAAAGATAGAAACTTTCATTCTGTACACAGAATGAATACAATCTGGAAATCTAATGTATGGTATAATGACTATATTTAATAATATATTGCAGTTTATTAAGAAAAATTATCTTAATTTTAACATCATTAAAATGTAAGGATAACTATAAAAGGAGATAAATAAAATAATTACCTTGATTTTGGTGTTTGTTTAACCGTGCATAACAAAAATTCCTATTACCTGAAATTTATGCTACTTTTTTTTGCCAATTGTACAGCAATAAAACTAAAATCATATTTAGAATACCATAATTTGTTCAATTATGATAAATGTTTTAACAAACAAAGTGATACACATGCAACAACACATGGATATTATAAGTATTGAGAAGAAAACAAAAGTGAAAACAATTTCTGAAAATGAAAACTGTACAAGAAATGAATTTTTTGATAGGCTCTTTTCCACATTTTTTGAATGGAGCAGTGAGAGGCAAAAGTGGATCTTTAGAAACTAGGATTTGTTTCTGAAAACAAGAAATGTTTTTCTAACTTTCTCATGCTAAGAACTGTAAACAGCTCCTATAGCCCTCTTTCCAAGAATGATTTTACATTTTCTGGCAGATTTACCTGTACTTATGTTCTGTATTTGGTTCTACCCATCTATAAATTTCTTCTAAGTACTTGAGAGTAGACTAGCTGTCCTCCCAATTTAATCAAAATAAGAATAAACTTATATTTCCATTTTTCCTGTGCTTCTGAGGGTAACAGATGGTGAACAAAGATTGTAATGCACATTTAAACCTTTGACTGAGATTAGTAAAATATAAATAAAAAAATAAAAAGTGACAACAAGAAAGAAGTGGATACCCCTGAGCTCACTATGTAGTCCAGGCAAGCCTGGAACTCAGCAATCCTCCTGCCTCCTGAGTGCTGGAATTACAGGCGTGAGCCACCACGCCTGGCACTGTGGTATGTGCTATTGATGGCTGGTGGGCGTGAGTCAACAGGCCCAGCATTGTATGTGGTTACCGGGATCAAACTCAGGGCCTTGCACTTGCAAGGCAGGCGCTGGAACCACTGAGCTAAATCTCTGGCCCTGGAATCGTTTCTTTATGATGCTGCAGTATAAATCAAGGACCTTTGACCCTAGAGGAGAAAAATAAAGTTCTTTTTTAAAAATTTTATTTTATTTATTTATTTTTTTTTTTTTGGCAGGGTCTTGCTTTGTAGTTCAGGCTAGCCCTCAGCTCACTATCGTAGCCCAGGCAAGCCTCAAACTCAGCAATTATCTTGCCTTTGCCTTCGGAGTGCTGGGATTACAGGCACAGGCATGAGCAGCCATGCCCACCACTGTGGTATGTGGTATTGATTGATGGTGGGCATGAGTCACCATGCCCAGAATTGTATGTCGTTACCAGGGATCAAACTCAGGACCTTTCACTTGCGAGGCAGGCACCAGAACCACTGAGCTAAATCTCCAGCCCAATCAGTGCCAACTGTCTTTTGGAGCTTTTAGAAAATTTAAGAAAAGGATACATTTTTAGGAATTGATTGTGTTAAGGGCTGAAGTTGTCAGGTGCTCTCACTGGCAGCACATGAGAAGGCTTGTCCTTCCTCTTCATCATCTTCAAGCTTCTTATGAGGTAATCTAGGCCATGGCATGAGCCAATTTCTTATTGAAAGTTTGTGAACTTGTCTGACAAGGAATATGGAGTTAAATTCTGGACAGTTTGTTCAGTAAGTAAGAGGCTTAGATAAATGATAATGTGTTTGGGTTAGACTCGCATGACTATCTTGGTCATGAAAAGTGTATTCTAACATAGATCTCCCTAGACAAATTTTGGTTACCTACAGCATAAGAATAAATTAATCTCTTGTGCTACAATATAGGCCACATAATTGAAAACGCATTCTGTTACACTGTAATTGTTCGGAAGATTTACTTCCCTGTTGAGTTTATGTGTTTATTAGGGGGTTCATTTATTTTTGTTCCATGTGGTTAAATTACATATTGTTTTGTTATATGAAAGATTATTCATCTTTATTTAAGGAGTTCCAGCACTAGGGCCAGGTACCATCATGCACTTTTGTACTCATTGTGCAGCCTCCTTTGGTGAACTCCGGTGCATTAATGGCCCACTTGAAGTGTCCAGCTGAACTGAGTCACCATGGTTCTGGGAGTGGAAAATTCACCTGAGGACTATTGCCAAGATTACATGCTACTGATTTTCCTGGAGAAGTTTGCAGTGGCTGCTTTCTTTCTAATGTGAACATGGCTGCTGGTTGTTCTCATTGTCCAAGAACTTGTGTCTTGCTGTTACCAGAGATGTGGCTGCTGTTATCTTGAGAGGAAATGAGCTCTTTGACTTCAGTGTTACCTCCTGGATCCAGTTAAGATCCCTCAGTTTTGTGGCACAGGTCATTCAACTCACCAGAAAAGACTCACTAGCTCCTACCATTCACCTTTGACCCTTCCTTCTGTGGATTCTTAATATGGACCTGCAGAAGACATCACAAAGGGATCCAGACTCTTACCTGTACGTGTTGGGCTCCCAGCATGCACAGGTTTCTTAAACTCTTCTAAATTTATCATCAGGGTGAATATTATTAAATGATGCTAGAAATTGTATGTGCCCTATTAAATATTTTAATTGAATTCTTTATTGGTCCATTTTATATACAGTTCACAATCACACTCAACATTGGAGAATTTGTACCAGTATATGACACAAATTCATTCTCATTTTTACCCATATCGCTACCTACCCACAAGTTCTCAGCACTTATATACATGCTATTTCTTTTTCTTTCAGAATCATATCTATTCTTTCATCTCATTATGCTCCCCCACCATAATGCCCTTTGAATATTTCCTATTTTACAAAATCTATCATACATTCTGGAACTCCTTTACATCTACCAATTCTCATACTGGAAAGAAGATGCAGTATTTATGTATCTAGGATTTACTTATTTCACTTATTAGTGTGTCCTCAAGATATATCCATTTGCACATAAATGTATGCGACTTGTCATTATTTTTAGCAAAGTAATACTCTATTTTATTAAAAACAAAAACAAAAACAACACATGTTTATCCAGTCTCCAGTTGTTGGGCACATGGGTTGTTTCCAAGATTGGGATATCACATACTGAGCTCCTATGGACATGGGTGTACATATGTCTTTACAATATGAATCCTTTAATTCCTTTGGTCTATTCCTAGGAGGGGAATAGAAGGGTCAAATGCTAGTTTTCTGAGGAATCTCCACAATGGTTGTACAAGTCTACAATCAAATCAACAGTGGAGAAGGATTTTTTTCTCCCCACAGCCTCACCAGCATTTATTGTTGGTTAATTTTGCAATAGCAGCCATTATTTGTGGAGTGAGATGAAATTTCAGTGTTGTTTTCATTTGCATCTCTCCATGACCAGTAATGCTGAACATTTCTTCATATGCTTCTTCGCTGCTTTTACTTCTACCTCTGAGAAGTTTCTGTTCATTCGAGATGCCCCTTATTGAACTGAGTCTTTTTTTTTTTTTTTTTTTTTTGAGACAGGGTCTCGCTTTTGTAGTTCAGGCTAGCCCTGAGCTCACTATGGAGCCCAGGCAAGCCACCGCGAACTCAGAAATCCTCCTGTCTCTGCCTCCCGAGTGCTGGGATTACAGGCGTGAGCCAACACACCTGGCACTATGGTATGTGGTATTGATTGCTCGTGGGCGTGAGTCTCCACGCCCAGCATTATATGTGGTTACCGGGGATAGAACTCAGGAACTTGCGCTTGTGAGGCAGGCGCCGGAACCACTGAGCTAACCCTCTGGCCCCCTTGAATTAAGTCTTTAAACTTTGGGGAACTGATTTAAGTTCTTTATATATTCTAGATAGTAGCCCTTTGTCTGACAAGCAGTTAAATCAACAGCCTTTGTATACACAAACAACAGACTCACTGAAAGCGCAATTAGGGAGTCAATCCCTTTCCCAGTAGCACCCAGAAAAATGAAATATCCAGGAATCAATCTAACAAAGGAGGTGAAAGACCTCTACTGTGAAAACTACAAGACTCTGAAAGAAGGAGACAGAAGAAGATCTCAGAAAATGGAAACACATCACTTGTTCCTGGGGAGGGAGAACTGACATCATCAAAATGGCTATACTTCCACAACTACTACACAGGGTCAATGCAATTCCAATTGAAATTCCACCACCGTACTTCACAGAGCTAGAGAAAATAATCCAAAAATTCATGTGGAACCACAAGATACCTAAAATAGCAAAAGCAAGTCTAAGTATCCTGGACATGGCAGGGGTTATTACAATCCCCAACTTAAAACTCTACTATAGAGCCACTGTAATTAAGAACTGCATGGTACTGGGAAAGTAACGGACCTGAGGACCAGTGGAATAGATTAGAAGATACAGAAACAACTCCAGATTCACTAACCTACCTTTATCTTTAACAAAGGAGCAAACATACTCAATGGAGGAAAGATAGCCTCTTTAACAAATGGTGCTGGAAAAACTGGGCTTAGCCTGCCAAAACTAAAGCTAGATCTATCTCTTTGACCATTTACTAAACTAAATTTACAATGAATTGGAGACTTAAACATTAAAACAGAAACAATAAACCTGCTGCAAACAAGTTTGGTAAAACTCTTGGAGATATTGGCTTAGGGAGAGATTTTATGAACAAAACCTCTATAGCAAGAGAACTAGCAGAAAGAATCAACAAATGGGATCCCATCCTACTGAAAAACTTCTGCATAGCAAAAGAAGTCACTGGCATGGCTACAAGAGAACCAACAACATGGGAAAAAAATCTTTACTAGCTGTTTGTCAGACAAAGGGCTACTATGTAGAATATTTATATCTGTTCCCTTGCATACCCTGACTACAGCAGTGTGGTTAAATTATATATTTTGTTTTGCTGCTTGAAATATGATCCATCTTTAATGAAGCAGCCAGTGTAAGGACCAGGCACCATCACGAACATTTTGTGCTCACTACATCTCCTACTTTGGTGAATACTGGTGAGTCTATAACAGTTAAATTATGTAAGCAGTGATGTTCCTCTTAAGAGATAAATAAATAAATATGTTATATCCATACAATGTACTATAACTCATCTAAAGAATAAATTAGAATCTATTATAGGGAAAATGCAAAGTCTCTTTTACTATAATGCTTAGAGATTAAAATGAGACTCCGGCTAAGTGCTATATAGCTTCTCTAATATGAGAGACCCAAATATATGTAATTTGAGCAGCAAATAAAACAGGTGGTAAGAAACAGGTAGGGATACATGGTGGATCTAGGAAGGGGATCTGCAGAAGGATGTAGAAAGATGGGACAGAGATAAACTGTTCAGTATGCTATATGCATATGTACCGATTCTGCAAGATAAAAGCAATTATTATGTATTATAGACATATACTAATAGAAATTAAATAATTAGATAAAATTGACGTGGTCCAGCCAGGGATGGTGGCTCATGCCTGTAATCTGAGCACTTGGGATGCAGAGACAGGAGGATTGCTGAGTTCGAAGCTTGCCTGGGCTACATAGTGAGCTCAGGGCCAGCCTGAACTACAAAGTGAGACCCTGTCTCCAAAAGGAAAAAAAAAATGACATGGTCCATAATCTTACGAGATGAGCAAAAATCTATTTAGACAATGTTAATTAATTCTGTCTTACAAAATGAAATACAATCAAGAAATATAACTGTCATACACTTTGTACTTGTTTACAGAAGCCTTACATGTTTGGAGGGCCATTGAAGGGGTGCAATATTTATCAGTGTATTAACAAACTAATGATTTTGTAGTTGAATATGCTGTTGGAGTCAGGGGCTGGTCAGAGGAAGCAGATCACTTGAAACATAAACTGGAATGGAGAGTTATTGATCCTGGCTCCTCTTTTCTCTGCTCCCTTTCTGCTGTGACAAGAATATCTTCCTTGGAAAATTGTTACACTTCCTGCTGTTACTGCCTTACACTGAGACAAATATGAGCCAGATCCACTAAAACTATGGGCCAAGAGAAAAATAAAATAAAATAAAAAAACACTTTCTCTTAAAAAAAATGGTGAGTCATATTAGCTTGAGTTTCCCTCTAGCTTGCAGTTCTTTTTTTTTTATTTTGTACTTATGGTTGCATTAAAATCCCATTATTATTTAAATATATTTGTTAGAACTTTTGTTTTCTAGCAATTGGCCCATCCTCCTCCCAATACACCATTCTCTTACTTAACCACAAGTAACAGAAACTTAAGAAAACTCAGGAAATTTTACTAAGGATGACTTCGCCTTGTCTTTCTCTTAATGGTGAACAATATATACTTCTAAATTTTTTAAATGCAAACAAATCTGAGGTCAAGAATTATACAATAATGTATACATTGTCTTAACTTGTCTACAACCATGTCTAAATTTTATTTTTGAAGCAAACAGGCTTTTTTCTTTAAGACAGGATTTCGCTTTGTAGTTCAGCCTGGCCCAGAGCTCACTATGTAGCCCAGGCAAGCCTCGAACTCACAGCAATCCTCCTGCCTCTGCCTTCCGAGTGCTAGGATTACAGGTGTGAACCACTACACCCAAGACTGTGGTGTGTGGTATTGATTGCTGGTGGGTGTGAGTCACCACACCAGGTTTTGTGGTATGTGGTTACCAAGATTGAACTCAGGACCTTGTGCTTGCTAGGCGGAGCTGCACCCACTTGGCTAAATCTCCAGCACAGAAGGGCAATTTTTAAATATCAGAGCAAACCCTCCTTATCATTTTTTTCCACTTCTACTTTATCCTCTCTGTCTCTCTGTCTCTGTCTCTGTTTCTCTCTGTCTCTCTGTCTCTCTGTCTCTCTCTCTGTCTCTCTCTGTCTCTCTGTCTCTCTGTCTCTCTGTCTCTCTCTCTCTCTCTCTCTCTCTCTGTCTCCTTTCCTTTCCTTGATCCCTACTTTCATTCCTCCCTTTCTCTCTCACACACAGATTTTGTATTTCTAAAATGGAAAGGCATATACATGGTTCATCTGATTTGCAACAGTTCCACTTTTAGGGTTTCTGAGGAACTCCTTAAACAATAGCATCACAGCAAATAATGTCCTCTGGGGCCTCATAAAGTTTCTAGACTCTAACCACTTAATTGACTGTTTTTTTCTTTTTAATTTTCATTAAAAAGATTTTTCTTATTTTCTCCCTTTCTTCCCTTTCTACCCATATGAATATTATTTTTTAATTGAATTCTTTATTGGTACAATTTATATACATCTCAAAATCACATATAACATTGGGAAATTTGTACCAGTATATGCCACAAGTTAATTCTCATTTTTACCCATATCCCTACCCACTCCCCTCTCCTCCCCCCTTATACATGCTCTTTTATTTTCTTTCTGTATCATATTTATTCCTCCCCCTCATCACATTCCCACACCAAGTTTCCTATAGAAATATTCCACTCTATAAAAGCTGTCCTACTTTCTAGAACTCATTTGCATCTACAGGTGTTCATGCCAGAGAGAAGATCCGGAAATTCTCTATCTGTGATCTATTGATTTCACTTATTAGTATATCCTCCAGATGTCTCCATTTGCACCTAAATGGATCGATCTTGTCATTCTTTATGGCAGAGTAATACTCCATTTTGTAAAAAAACCACATCTTCTTTATCCACTCTCCAGTTGATGGACATTTGGGTTGTTTCCAAGATTGAGCT
>PVIC010047835.1:0-13728 GCA_004025085.1 Thryonomys swinderianus | reverse complement strand
AAGAATATTAGGTTTTTCTTGGGGCCACTCAGTGTTTCTGGCACCTGCCTGGCAAGAATAAGGTCCTGAGTTCCATCCCCGGTAACCACATACTATACTGGGCGTGGTGACTAATGCCCACCAGTAATCAGTACCACATACCACAGTGCCATGTGTGGTGGCTCATGCCTGTAATCCCAGCATTTGGGAGGCAGAGGCAGGAGGATTGCTGAGTTTGAGGGTTGCCTGGGCTACAGAGTGAGCTCAGTGCCAGCCTGAACCACAAAGCCAGACCCTGTCTCAAAAAAAAAAAAAAAATTAGATTTTTCTTTGTGTAAAAGAGAAACGGGCATGAACATGTTTCTGGCTGGATTAAGGAAAAGGAAATATTGAGGACTGTGCTGTTGCCTGGCATTAACTGCACACACATCTTGGCTTCTGCCTATTGGAAAGCATTTAAGACTTCTGGGCAAAGGAAGGGGATTGAGGAGTGGCTATGTGCGGGAAAGAGAAACTTCCAGTTTCTATTTATTAAACAGCCTCACCCCGAGCTCTTTTTGAACAAAAATTGGCAGGTGGCCTGAGGTTCTAACTTGTGTCTGTGTGATTTGTAACTTTGGGTCCTTTGCTAAAGGATGTTGAAAAGTCCTGGACTATTGTTCTTAGATGGAGTTTGTGTAAGTCACTGGCAATGAAGAAGTTGACCAAAAAAAAAACAACCATTCTGAAAACAACCTCCCCATTTCTTTCTCTGATCAATTATTTTGTTTACCTGACTCCTGAATATAATGCAGATACTTCTGCCTTCTTTCATGATGCATTTTTTAGAAAGCCCAGTCCTCAAAGCATTGACAGTAACTTTTAAAAAATTTAAAACAACATGGTATTTGAATATTTTCTTTATGAAGAATTCAACAGAGTTTGATATGACCAGCACCATAATAATTCTAACTTGTATTTATCATTTTATAATTATCTAAGGCGTGTGTGTGTGTGTGTATTTGATCCTCACAAATATTTGGAGAACAGGATATCGTTACCCTATTTTTAAAACAGAGAAAACGGGACACAGGAAGGTGAATCAGCCAGCTCAGGGTAAGTTACTTGGTGGAGGACTCAAGAGGGGTCAGTTTTGAAGTCCTTCCAGTAGAACCAGAAGCACTTTCTGTTTCCCTGAAAACAGAAAACATTGACTGTGTAAATCACCACACCTCCACCATCTTGAAGGCTGTGTCACTCTTCCTGTCACATTTGTACCTGTATGTGATTCCTCATAACCTCAGAGCTGCTGTGTCTCCTCATTCCGCTCATCTTGGCTTCTTACTGCTCACTCCTAATGTAAACAAGTCTGTAGCCAACTCTTCTCTGCTCCTTTTCTCCCAACTTTTTTCTGCCACTGACCTCCTTTGGAACTCTTTCCCCTGCAAAAACTATAGTGTCACTGAAAGTAGTCTCGTCGCGATCCTCTGTCCTCTCATGACTCTTCTTCTAACGTTGTCTTCTCATAATACAAACCTCCCTCTCTGCCCAAGGCATCGCATCCCTCGAAGCTCAGTAAGCAAAACTCACTCACTCTTTGCACCCCTCAACATGCCGAGACATGGCAGCAAGGGTGCCAAAAGAGCTTCTCTCTGCCAGTTCCCGGAGACTCTGTATCTAGCATCTCCCGCTGTTGAGTCCTGCCTGACAGGCTGCAGCGCAGTCCTTATCTGCCAGCTTCTCCATTGTTTCCACCAGCACCTGGCTCAGCAGAGCTGCCAAGCCCCTGCCATGCACTCAGATGATTTAAAATCATGTCCCATGGCTTCTCAAACCCCTGGGTCCCACGGTTTCTCTCGGACATAAACCACTCCCCTGGTGAAGTCCTGCTGCTGCCTTCACCCAAATTTCCCGAAAAGCTGAACTTCAGTGAGTCTTCACATCTCTGCTAACACCTGTCCAGGGACATCTCCCACTTTTCTGACATCCTAATAACTTCCAGTCTTAATCTTGCAGCCCGTTCAGTCACTCCCATCTTCACTTCCTTCCCCAGAGAGCCATCAGCTCCCGGAACTGTTTCTCAGATTGCCTCTGCCAAGTTTCCAGAGTTAGCAATAGTAGTACCTGCCCCATGACCATAGAACTTATTTTAAAGATGGGGAGAATGTACATAAAAGCGTAGAATAGTAACCCAAGTGTTCAATATGTTCATTGTTCTTCCATTTGAGCCTCTTGATGGTTCTTCTAAAACACTAGAATAGCCAAACAAGCACGTGCAAATACATGTGCAAATCTCCAGAGCAAAACAAACCAATGCAAATGTTTGTTTTTACTCCTCTCCAGGTATTCCAAGGTTAGGACTTGCAAAAATACTCATGTAGGGCCAGAGACCCTTTGGTATCATGATGATTTGTTCTCCTCAGAAGTAAGTAGGATTAATAACATGACTGATAATAGGGAAGAATAGCAGAATATCAAAATAAAAGAAATAGACTTGCAGAAAAGTACAGAAGACATGAACAGATGTCACAAAAGAGCAAATACGAATAGCTAAGAAACATTAAAATATTCTCATCATTATTAGTCATCAGAGGAATCAAATTAAACCAATAAGATAATATGCATCCCTGAGACTGGAAAACTAAGTCTGTCTGAGTGGGCACAGGGGCGGGCACACATCCGGTGCAATCACTTTGGGAAACTTGGAGGTTCTATCTGACAAAGCCCAACATTCACGTGCTCCAAAACGTACAGCATGCAACTCCTTCCACTGGATAAACCGTGAGAAGCAGGTGGTCCATGAAGAGCAGTGTTAAATATGAACACACACATGACATGGAGCTGCAATAAAACCATGGAAGAATCACAGGAGCCGTGTTGAAAAGACTGTATCACGAAGAGGTAAATGCAGTAACACAGTCACAGGCCACATAAGGCCAGGCACATGTTCTGCGAAGCGTGGTGAGTGAGGTGCGTTCCTGCAAGCTGATGTCAGTGTACATCCTCACACGGCTCAGATGGCTGCGGTGTTGCTAGCTGTCTAACCCCATGTGCCGTAGCTGCATGTAGTCTCTCACTGGCTTTCCACATACTCATCCATGCAACTTCCATACCACCTAGGTGGGGTGGGTGGGTACTGTGGAAACTGAGGCAGAGAGAATGGAATAACTTACGCTAAGTGGAGGTGTCAGGATCCAGCTGACAATGTTGTATACTTACATGGAGTCAGATACTGCTACTTCCTTATATGATCTGTTCTATAGAAGTGTTCTTCACAAATACCCTTCTTGCCTTTTCTTTTCTTCTCCTTCCTTTCCTTTCCTGGTAAATCTTCCTTCTTAAACTTGATCCCAGTGAGTTAGGACCAGGAAATCCAGTTAACCACACACCTTTGTACTCTTCTCCCAGCTCCAGCTGGGAGGTGCAAAATCAGCTGGTGGCTGGACCCCATCTGAGTGGTCTTCCAAACCACCTTCCAAGAGTCACCCGGACACTCAGGCCGGGATTCACTGCCAATGCTCTACAATCTGAGCTCCAAGGTTTGCAGGCTCCTGTCAGCTGCTAGGAGACCTGAAAATACACGGAGGCTGCTAGGGAACTCATCCCCGTTGAAATCTGCCCCCAGTCTTCTGTTACCTAACGGGAAGGATTCCAGGCGCTACAGGGCACCTTCCTTCCTGCACACCAACAGTGCATTTCAAGGGTGATGCTTGAAGTCTACGGTTCAGCTTTGTGAGGGGAAGAGAAGAGTAGAACCCTAAACTTGCTTTAGCCCAGTTCTGCCACTCGGCTTAGAACATTGGCCAGAGGCCTCAACTGTCATTATCTCTGTGATTTCAGGCAAGTTACTCAACTTCTTGAAGAAACAACTCACCTCAAAACAGATTAGAATTTTACCATTTTCATTTTTGAAATAGCAAATAAGATGCAGCATATTTAAAAGAGGTAGTCATAGTAAATAAATGTTACCTGCTTGTCTCTTCCTCCTTCTCCTCTCTGACGCTGCCTTTTCACATACACATTGTTCCTCACCATGGCATGGTACGAGGTTTGCCGGGGCAGGCTGGTCTGTTGTGACCCTGGCTGTCCTAGCTTCCTCCTGGAGATGTTACTCAAAGTGACAGTTTATCACTTGCCAGGTGACTTTCCCTGAAGATGTCCTGTGGTGGAGAGAGGCCTGTGAAAAGTTAGTGGGTTTGAAGGCAGTCATTTCTACATATTCTTAAGTCTGAGGAGGGTGTGACTCGGCACCGAATGAGCAAGAGGGAAAACAATTTAATAAGGGGAAAGATGCCATCAATAGATTTGGTGTGGGAACTAGAACTCACAGAGTAAATTTACCTTGATCTAAAATATTATGGTCCAGAAATTGAAAATGACTGATAAATACTAATATTTTAAATTCTCCTTCTGTATGAAAAAGCCTGTGCTTTATACATATAAATTAAGCAAAATCTTTGCAATGTACCACAGAAGGCTAACTCTGAATATAGAAAGAGCACTTACAGCCAGGCATGGAGACTCAAGCCTGTAAGCCTGTAATCCCAGCACTTGGGAGGCAGAGGCGGGAGGCTTGCCTGGGCTACATAGTGAGCTCAGGGCCAACCTGAACTACAAAGTGAGACCCCATCTCAAGGAAGAAGAAAAAAAGAGCACTTACAAATCAGTAACACTTGGCATTGCCATCTTGAACTAAACCTGTACTCTTCAATATGGTAGCCACTGGTCACATGTGCTATTTAAATAAAATTAAAGTAGCAAATGTGGTTTTCAGTTATGCAAGACACATTCCAAGTGCTCAGCCTAAGTAGGGTAGCTACTGCTATTTTAATGATAAACATTTCCATCACTGAAGAATGTCCTATTGGACAGTGCTAATGTAAAACTAAAGGTCTCCAAAGGAATTTAATCAAGAAAAACCATTTTGATGTCTCAATTGACCCTGTGAAGGAAGCCTGAGTTTTAGGAGATAAGGGAGTAAGACCTTGAGTTTGTTGTGAACTGGGAAGCTTAATTTTCTCAGCAAAGATACTTCCTGCAAGGGATGGCTGTGGGTGAAAGTGTGTAGGCAAGGTGATGGGTGCCAAGGACTGGACAACTGGCAGTTAAAATTTCCCCTAAATGGAAAAAGAATGTGTCCTGATTGGACAGAAGGAAGTGGTTAGAGACACTTTTGATACTTGCAGAAGGGGTGAGTACGGCTGGGATTTGCTTGTGTTTTCTGAACTTTCCCTGACTTCTGACCTCATTAGCTCTCTTTCTTCTGACTCAACTGGGAAAAAACAGTCCAGGAGTCTAAGTTTTAAGGATTTTCAGTGCCTTCCTGAAAAGGAGTTCTCTTCTTAGTCTTGTTTCATGTGTCTGTAAAACTTGGGAAGAGACGGAGGAAAAAAAAAGGAAATGGGGGTCGCACTTCATACTAGCTGAGGATGCCCTCATGGCTGCAGCGTGGCTGCATCCTGTTCACCTTTGTCCCAGAGGCACATGGCTGCTCCTCCCACTCAGGTCCTTTGGTGTGGATTCAAAACTCAGAAGCCATGACGACTGCTTAGGGCCTTCTTCTTCAGGGCTAGATGGCATAAAGCTTAGCAGGAAGACTGAGACATTTTATCTTTGCAGGAAAGATAAAATAATTAGGAATAGCAAAGAATCTGGTGGACAGGGTCCAGAGTCGCCTATCTTGGAGCAGTTTCTGTGAAGTGACACCAAAAGGTGCCTGCAGGGAGTAAGAGGGAATTTCTGATTCCTCTTCCTCCTCTCCCCAAACCAAGCGTCTGGTATAGCCAGACCTTGCCACACTTCACAGACAACAGCACTTTCCCCCAAACTGAAGATCTGTGGCAGCCCTGTGGCATGTAAATCTATCAGTGCCATTTCCCAATAGCTGAGACAGTCATCATCATTAGCAGTAATACTGTTGGAATCAGTGTGCGTATTGTTCTAACCATGATGCCACTGGCCTACTGACAGATTGCTCCACTGTGGAAACGTAACTGTCATGCGCATCAGGAAACCACGGCATCTGTGGGATCTGCTTTCTTGCAGCTGTCTGTAGCATCGCTGAGGGAGCCAATAAACACGGAACGAATGAATGGTCAGGAAAGACATTTGCTCTGAATGCATAAAGTCCTTTATTGAAAATATTAGGTAGCACTGCATTACATAGTCAGTATCCATAATTGAAGGGTCACACGCTTCTGATTACACAATACTGTCTTAAATAGAGAACACAGCAGTTGGAGACGCTCTCAGGAGGATAGTGTCATGGAGTAAACTAGGTAAGAGCGAACTCTATGCGAAATGACCATTTAGTACTAGCTATGGCTGCGCATGGCAGAAATGGCCAACATGGTCATCACGAGACAGTCCTCACTGCCATGAGCAGACCAGGTGCAACTGCTAAGGGCTGGTCATCACGAGATGCCAACAGGACCTGCCAATAGGACACGGGCACAGATTTGAACTGTTGTTCCATTCAGGTGAACTTGCATGGAATGGGGTATAGTATGAGAACTGCTGACCCTCGGGAGGTCAGTGGGCAGTTTGTTCTCTGATAAACAGTCTAAAATAGAAGAATTAAGTAAATGTTCTGAAAACTGTTTAAAAGGAAGATATCTAAGTAAATACTCCTTTCAAGATCCTGGGGAAATAATTTGTGACAAATCATTTCTCAGCTTTGGCTATCATTCAATTTTTTCCCATTAGCAATCTTTGGTTTCCATAAGTCTGACAGTAATATTGGTTAAGTTTTTGTAATGATGTAAAAATGGGTTGGTACTTAAAAAATAGTTTTTTAAAAATCCTAATTTTGGTGTGAATGCATTTCCTTATACTGCTTTTTCTCAAACAGGAGGGTAGAAACCAAGACAACTGGTCCGATTTTAAATTTTCATTTGATTTTAGGAATGTACATATTAAAATACTTGGTCCCTTTTAACTGAGGCCTGCTCATTAAGCAAATACTTGGGGAAGGAGGGGCTTGTGGAGAAAGGACTATGAAAATAGTTTTTGTTATTAGCACATATGATTTTAGAAGAAGCAAAACATTTTTCTTTTCAGAAGCAAGATTTTTTCTAGGTTCATAAAGGTATCCATTTTATAAATATGAACTCTGTACTGAGAAATGTTACTTTCTGCTTTACATAGATTTGGTCAGGGTAAGTAATTTAAAATATACCCTTTCCATGACTTAAAAAAAAAAAAGGTGCTGGCCTATATAACAATTGATGAACATTGGTAATGAGCTTTTAAAAATTCCACATATATATATATATATATATATATATATATATGTAGCTCGAGATCTATCACCCTAAACAATCAGGGCAAAAAAAACATTCATTAAAAAACCATATAAATCAAACAAAGTTGTTCCCCAAACATAGCACAAAATGTGTAATTTTTTTATTTCAAGATTTGACACTAAAAAGAAAAAAAAACCTGCTAACACATTTCAGACAATATACTAGAAATAAATAAAACAAGTTTTTTAAAAATCATACATTCCCTTTAAGTGCTATTTCCTTTCAATTTTTTAAAATGAGACTAACCTTTTCCATGGCAAACAACAGCTGTACATTTTGGTAATGAAAATTATGCTGATAAATACACAAGGCATGTCTATATTTCCACAGTATCTTTTTTTTTTCACAGTTACCAAAAATAAAAATTGCATTCAACTCATACATCTATAAACACTTTGATTCCTCACGGTGTAGATTTGGAAAAGGTGGAAGTACAGTTTTTTTTCTTTCCAGCAATCTCGCCATCACAGGTTGATCTCCAGCGTCTGCCCTCCACACGTACCTTTCTGGGTCTTCCTGCAAGGTGACCATGCTCAGAGCAAATGGCAGAAAGAAAGCATTGTGGTCGGGGAGGCCGCAGGGCTGGACCTTCTCGTCTTCCGGCCAGCGGCAGGAGGACCGAGCCAACCCAGTCTTTGTCACATGACGGTTTAAGGCAGTCTGAAGCTCACTCGAATGTCCAGACCTCCAGGTCCTGAACTATGAAGTCTTCCTTTTTGGAGAGAATATCATTATTGAAAGTGCTGCAGGAGTTGCTCCGTCCATGGTATAAATCAGCATCTAGCCATAAACCAAAACGTCCCCTAACAAGAGGTTAGAGAAAAAGGTGAGTCCACTATAATCTCACATAGCACACTTCCTGTCTTCTTTCCTTTATGTCACAGACAGATACAACTCCACCATGCTTGCAAGATACATGGTTCATTTCCTTCTTTTCATATAAATAACCTGTCTTTCCTAAAACAAATGGTAGCAGTCTCATTTAGGATAAGAGTAAATAACTTGACCTCTGATTCTTAGCCTTATGCTGGCCTTAGTGCAAGTACATGAATTAACTGAAATCTGTATAGAAATTCCTCAAAAAACTGCAACCAGAAATTCCACCAGACCTAGCTCTTCCTCTTCTAGCAATCTTCCTCAAAGAGTTAAAGGCCTCAACCTGGGTTGGTGGTGGATGCCTGTGATCCCAGCATTCTGGAGGCTAAGGCAGGAGGATTGCTGCGAGTTCAAGGTCAGCCTGGGCTACATAGTGAGAGCTAAAGGCTAGTCTGAAATGCATAGTGAGACCCTGTCTCAAAAAAAAAATATTAAAGGCATCAGATTACAGCAGTCCAAGCAGAATCATGTTTATAGCAGCACAACTCATGACAGCTAAATCTTGGACATCACCTACATGTCCATGAACAGATGAAAGGATAAAGAAAATGTGTTTATACATAATAGAGTATTATTCTGCCATCGGGGGGAAAAAAGCTGGAGTCATTTGTAGGAAAATGATGCATCTTAAAATCATGTTAATCAGACACAGCTTAAATATACATGATTTACATGAGAAACTCAAGGTAGAATAAAAAAACAAAGTAAGAAAGATAACGGAAAAACGAGAGATAACAGGAAACAATGGGACAGATCTTTTGCACATGGGAAGGGGATCTAAGGATAGATGGAAGTGAAAGGAAATAAAGAATGAGGGTATGTATATGCCAACTCCCCATTATGAATACAAACATTGTGTTTTACAATTATGTATTAAAATTAAGACAAATAATACCAGATTTTAGTTATCTGGGTCGAGAGATCCTTTCAGGTCAAGTGCTAAGACAGTAATAACAACAAAAACCTTACCCTCCACCACCAAGTTCTAAAGAACTTATGTCTCCATTGATAAAATACGAGTTTTCTCCACTCCACTTAAAGACCTAGGAATGGACCAAAGAACATAACAGACATCTTAATCTGGAACGGGAAATCTTGGCTAGCATGCTAATAAGTTGCAGCACCAGCCAGCCCAAAGACTCCTCTGAGTGCCAGCCTGAGCCTGCAAGCAGCACTGACATAAAAAAGACCTTTGAGCCACTCTTTCACCGGCTCTGATCTTTCGTCAGCTCTGGGCTGGATCCCAATGGAGCCATTCCCAAGATGCAACCCCAGGTTTGCATGCCACAGTCAGGAAATGCTGCCCTGGGCCCGACAGCCCAGATGTGGTCACGGGACTATCACTGCCACCTCCACCCACAGCCTGACAATGTGACATTGGGAAGTTAAAGATTCCCCTTCAAAGGCATCCACTGTACCTTGAAATTCGGGCTAAACGTGTAGAGAAAAGTCTCTCCCGTGCCATAATAGTGGTCACTGAACTTGAAGGGATGAGTCGCATATGCTCCAAATATCTGCCAAGAGAAAATAGGGATATCACCTGTGGATGCACCTGTCCCTCCCCAGGAAAGAAACACCCTTGTTCTGAGGTTTCAGTCCACCTCTCTCAGCCGAGCTTCTTACTAAACTGGAGCTTTCAGGAAAAAGGAGCACAGAACTGGAGGTGGGAAGCACGAGGTACTGGGGGCCAGTGGGGCTAGTCCCCGCCCCCACCATCTCAGCGGAGCACTCAGCAGGAGCACTCAGCACTTCGAGCTGGGAGAGCCCTGGAGCAGGCAGAGGACTTGACTCCGGCGCCAAAGAATCTCACTGCTATTACTGAGATTTATTAGATTTTCTTGAATAACTATTTCTCCTCTTGCTGCACACCCTCAGGACAATTTCCAGAGACTGACAGGGACTGTTGCTCTTCTAATCTCAGCCAGTCCCGGTTTGCACTGGGGCTGACTCCGCAGAGCTCCTCAGTGCTGCCAACCTGTGCAGGTGTTATTTTTATGTGACGACTGAACACGACCCATTTTTAGATACATTGACAGCTTTTGTTCTGTCATGTTCCCAAGCACAGCAAAACTGAGTGCTGCTCTTCTGACGGCAGAGCAGGGAGAACAGAATGGTGCCCAGCCTCCTCAGCCAACACCAGCACTGCGGGGACCACGATTCATGAACCTCCACTTCCTGACACCCAGGGCCGCCCCCTTACATCCTCTGGAGGAAAACGTGGTGAAACTGTGCTCCCTCGATTCCTGCTCAGCCCGGATCATGACACCACTAGTAGATAAAGAAAGAACTAATATATGCTTTGGGTGTGGATGTGTGTCTAGCCCTATATGTCATCAAAAGCCTAGCAACCAACTCCTCGAACATTTCATTAGATCTCTAATTAATTTCTTTAAAGTCATGTGTGGTAGCAGTGTTTGTCCTTTCTGCAGTAATGGCTGGGAAGTGAGTCCAGGGATAGGCAAGTGCTCGGCCACTGGGCTGCATCCCCAGCCTGACGGTTTAGTCTCGATTGTATCCCTGTTTAGCTTCAATCATTATTAAACAAATGTTATCAATCTAGAAATAACACCAGAAAAAAATGCAACAGCTGAACCCCCCACAGCACTCAGAACTGATTTAAAGTCACAAATATGTCTCACTATCCCCACTGTCCTAACTCTTCCCAAGGCCGCTGTGGCAGCAGTCTCTACTTCTCTTAAATAATCCCACCTCTGGCTCTTTAAGGGGTGAACGGGCTGCCAGAACTCAAACCTTCTGGAGGAATGAGTGAAAGGCTAGTGAGTAAAATCTGTTTTAAGGCCAGAAGGTAAAAAGGATGGCACTCATCTCTTAAGATTGCAGAGGATTTCTTAAGACGGAAGATGGGGCGCAGAGTTAGCTCAAGTGGTACCATGGCTACTTTGGAAGTATAAGGGGCTGAGTTTTATCCCTGGCACCGCAAAAAAAAAAAAAAAAGAAGAAGAAAAAAGAGAAGAAGCAGACAGGTAGACACAAATCCCTAGAACTCACAGTGTCTCTCCGAAGAGCCTTGTCATACAGGCAACTGTCAGGACAGCACTGTGCAGGACGCTGCTTTCCCAGAGCTGGGACTGCGACGTGACACACCCCTGACTAGTACAGCCCCAGTAGGCAGGGCCTGTGGTCACCGCCTCCGCTACCCTGGGCAGCACGGGACTTCAGTCTGTAATGACCTCCACAGCCAGACTTGCTTCCCCCCAATTTTTTTTTTTTTTTTTTGAGACAGGGTCTCGCTTGGTAGTTCAGGCTGGCACTGAGCTCACTATGTAGCCCAGGCAAGCTTCAAACTCAGCAATCCTCCTGTCTCTGCCTCCCAAGTGCTGGGATTATAGGTGTGAGCCACCACACCCAGCTTCCCCCCAATTTTTCCAGCTTTAAGTTGTTGAGTACCATCATAATTTCCTACTCCATGATCAACATACGAAAAAAAAAATCCCTTAGAAAGTGATTGTGTTTGACTGGGTCTGCTCCAGGCTCGTCTTAGAGAGGACTGTGACATACACAGGGGCGACAGAGATGGCGTTCACTTCAGTAGCGTGAAGTAGCACAACTCCGCTGGCTGTGCAATCCAAGGGAGGACTCTCCCCTTATGTGGTCTCAACATTACTAAGAAAAACAGTCTCCACCAATGGGCCCCACCTGGTTATCCATGTCCTTGATGACCAGTAGTACTGGGCTGTCCAGTGAGGCTGACTTCCGGTACAGCGTCTTCAGGCTGGTCCCGTGCTCCAGCGTGCTGTAGGCCAGTCTCCATGGGTACCCTTGCACCCGTGCTGGGAGGCGTCGGGCCAGCTGCCAACCCAAGAGAAAGGTATCACAGACAGTTCTGGCATAGATCACTTGTAAAGTGTGGCACAAAGCGAGTGCCCATGCTCAAACCCACAATCACACACTTACACACTGTCCCTCTCTACCCAGGGCAGTACCTGCCGCCAGACATCAAAAGAGGAAAAGAATATAAAGCACAGCCTGATGTGTTTCTTTCAGCCGGGATACTCCCCTCTTGGGGTCAGAGCAAGGGGCTTGTCTACCATCACAGTTCTGTGGGAACTGTGCCAACAGATGACTGTTGGTCTGTGAGCCTCAGCCAATGAATGATGCCACTAGCCAGATAATCTTAGGGGACCATGTCACGTGAGGGGCTGTCATTGACCTAACTGACACTGAGCAGCACGTGACTGTATACCTGCGATCCAGAGCAGCTACTGTAACTTCCCACTGAAATGGAAGCAAGATACACAGGTGCTCTGCGCAGGACCTGGAGGGGGTCTGGCCATTTTGCACTGCTATTTTTCCACCTACATTAATAGCTAGCTGCCACAAATACCAACAATGTAAACCTCTTAAAAGTATTATCAAAAAGGCCAGGAAGTGCCGCCTCAGGAGAATTCCAGTTGGTGCCAAGCAGTGTCGCCTAAACATGCCCAGAGGTGCCTGAGCATCTCTCTTGCTTTCCTGGGCATTTAGTGGCCCATCTGTAACCTGAGGAAGCTGAGCTGATGATGGCTGGTCTCTGAAAGTCAGGTCAGTAAACTACTGATGACACAAGTCTCAGGGATGTCTACCCAGGGTCAGATGGAGGCACATAAAATTGCCATGACAAGTTGCAGAGAGGACAGAGCACACCGCAAAAACCACAGGCAAAGGGAGTCTTTCTGAGAACCAAGCAGGAAAGTGTACTTGCCGCACTGCCCTCCTCACACCCCAATATCCCAGCCCCCAGACGGACGGCCCAGGGTACCCATAGGCCTGGGGGCAGGACAGGCCGCCCCTGTCCTCCTCCCAGCCTGGCCTCTGCACCAGCGGGAGGGAGTGCAGTGAAGGTCCCGGCCCGACCAGAAAGCACCTGCTCGATGTGCATGTTCTCCAGCAGCGCACTGTGGGGCTGCAGCTCTGGCAGCCCCTCTGTGTCCTCGTCCTCATCCTCGTAGGAGCTGCATGTGCTCTTCCTGCGCTTGGCCTCCTCGACGGTGATGATCTAAGCGGGGCACCAAAGAGCCAGGAAAAAGGGTCACTTCTGTTGGTCTTCAACTACGAACAAGCTACGTCACCTCTGCCCAGAAAAAGGCAGGGCTTCGGTGCAGATCAGAGCACCAGGGCTCTGGGGCAAAGGCTGGTTTTCCCATTCCAGATCAAGCACTGGAGCTGAGGCACTGAACAAGTGTGGACTGAGGCACTTGGGGGAGAACTGTTACTCCACAGGCCACTTACAGTCTTGAAAACATTCTAACTATCCTCCATTACCCTAATCTAAGTGGCCAAGGAAACAATCACTCAGTAAGTTTTCTATAAATGCAGAGTCTGGAACAAGAAGGGCAGCTTTTTTTAAAAATTAAATTTATTTTATTTTTTAAATTTATTTTTTTAAAAGAAGGACATCTTTGTCGGGCGTGGTGGCTCACACCTGTAATCCCAGCACTCGGGAGGCAGAGACAGGCGGATTGCTGAGTTCGAGGCTTGCCTGGGCTACATAGAGAGCTCAGGGCCAGCCTGAACTACAAAGCGAGACCATGTCTCAAAAAAAAAGAAAAGGAAGGACAGCTTTTTTTTTTTTTTTTTTTTTTTTTTTTTT